>JANJYP010228015.1:0-10326 GCA_024605115.1 Rastrelliger brachysoma | reverse complement strand
TAAAAAGGGAGAAAATTAAACGCTGATTTTATCTGCAATACGATATAGTTTTTGCTAGTTTTGCATTGTTAACTCAATTATTTTTTCACTGCTAGTTTTAGTCCTAGTTTTAGTCAACTACAATAACCCTGAACTGAACTCAGATACTGTATAGCAAATATATTGTACAAATAATAATGAGATTGGTAGTACTATAGGCTGTGTAGGCTGTTGACTGAGTCAACAACGAAAAAATCAGCCCTTTTGTATTGTGTTTATGTGACGAGGACACGAAGAAATAAAAAAATATATATAAAAACAAAGTGTGTAAATGTTTTTATACTTGTAAAATCATTCGCAGCTTAATGTAGCGAAAGTGGAACCTTCTATACACTCGAGTTTCCCCACGGCGAAGTTTAGAGGGACACTGGCAGCAGAAGAAGCCGCGGATTTGATTTTACGCAGCTAACAAGCTAGCGCCTTCTACAGTAACGTTACTATACTTTGACACATTGTCTTTTTATTATTCTCCCCTTAAGGATGACACAATTTTGATAGTCAAGGCGTTGTATTTAAAACACAATCAAAATGAACCTCGACAGACTTCGGAAACGAGTACGTCACTACATCGACCAGGTAACATTTAGGATTTTTTTTTCTGAGTTTCTGTTTTGCTAGCTAATGCTAAGCTGGCGAGCAAACCTGACNGTACGTCACTACATCGACCAGGTAACATTTAGGATTTTTTTTCTGAGTTTCTGTTTTGCTAGCTAATGCTAAGCTGGCGAGCAAACCTGACATTAATGGTGACAAACCTTCATAATCGAGACTTTAACCTGGGCAGTTTTGCCAGCAATCGAAACCCAAAAGTATGCATTTTAGTGACTTTTATCGTGTCTGTGTATATTTGTGTGTTTACAGCAACAGTATCAAAGTGCTCTGTTTTGGGCCGACAAGATAGCTTCTCTCTCTCACGGTGAGTGTTGTTTGTGATCGCATACTTACTAATCTATTACCTAAAATTACATATCCTGTGTTATAGGGAGGGTAATCATGTTTTATCAACGTTACGTACCATCACAGCTGTCCAGCAACTTTTCACCGGCGGATGTGGCGGACAGTACATCAGCTGCAGCAGTTTTTAGTTTAGCCTGTTTGTCTTATGTTGATCATCAAACTTCAAAAAACGAATGACCTTAAGTTACCTCTCTGTTTGCCATACAGAGGACCCACAGGATATCTACTGGCTAGCTCAGTGCCTTTACTTGACCTCACAGTACCACAGAGCCTCCCATGCCCTTCGTTCACGAAAACTTGACAAGGTAACTTAAGGGATATGTGAGAGATATTGATATGTGAAATGCATTGAGTAAAAGATAGTTGGGTTTTTAATTTGTGTAATGATTTGTTGTGTGTTCGAAACCAAATTAAACCTTCTGCAGTTAAGTCAATAGCATATTCTTCCTTATATTAGACCCCAGACTATAACAGCACTTGTCCTCTCTCACACAGCAATATGGAGCTTGTCAGTATCTTGCTGCTAGGTGCCATGTAAGTAACTTAAACATACCTGTACTGTAAGAACTCAAAACATCCTCTTTTAATTGATCAATGCCATCTAGAGAATATGTCTATGTATATTTTATGACTATGTTTTTCTAGTATGCTGCCAAAGAGTTCCAGCAGGCCTTGGATATCCTGGATGCAGAGGAGCCAGCTTGTAAGAAACTGCTGGACACCAGTGGGAAAGAGGACAGTGGGACACCAGAATCAACCAAGGACTGGGACATGTCCCCTGAATCTGTAAGTCTACCACTGAAACACTGGTATAGATCTAATACAGCGCACCGTTTCATGATTTCAAAGCTCATTTAGGTCATAGCTTGTTATACTTTTGAGTAGTGTCATTTAATTATTCAGCGTTGTACTGTAGTATCGCTTTCAATAAAATACAATCAGCATTAAGAGATCCATTAGGGGTGTGATTTCTATCATCTAAAATTATATCTCAATTGTTTTTGTAACGGTGTCAAGCTGTTGTTATTGTCATTTCCAAACACAGTCAAAAGCAGCCTTGAGCATCCGTGTTGAATGCTGTCTGTTGCAGCAATCTGTAGCTGTACTGCTAAAAGAATCTTCTGTCAGTGTTCTGATTTTTCAGTCAAGTACAGTTTGAGTTCTTGTATCAACCATGAAGGATAACTTTATTTGTCTTATTAGGGTTATTGTCATTTTTGGTGTTTAATCGAAAAAATTTGCAGCAGAATGTGTCTTTTCTTGTAAATATTTTTGCCATTATGACATGCCAAACTGGTTAGTTCATGCATCAGTTTTGATCAGCATAAAGTGTAAAAGTCCTGTTCACAGCAAAAACATAAAATATCAAACTTATGATACCAGAAATAAGTTAATAGTTAGAAACTATAGTCTTACTCTGGTAGATTTGCAGTTAGAGCAGCTGAGTGCAACAGATTATTTTGAGCAGGCAAGCTGCATGATGTAAATGTTTAGACTATAATATTGTTCCTGTTGTGCAGTGTTTTTACGATGACAATCATTTCAAACTGCTGCCCGTGGCCAGGCTTGTTCATATTGTTAATAGAGATTTAACACCATAACAAGTCATGTGTAATATTACAGACATTTACCAGAGACCTTGACCTCTGCTGTCTTCTTTCTGTCCTCCCTGCTCCCTCTGTGAAATATTTCAGATCAACAGCTCCATCTGCCTCCTGCGAGGTAAGATCTATGATGCCATGGACAACAGGCCACTGGCAACCTCCAGCTACAAAGAGGCCTTGAAACTGGATGTGTACTGCTTTGAAGCCTTTGACCTTTTAACTTCACATCACATGTTGACTGCACAGGAAGGTGAGACTGTTGTGTCTATAGGTGCGTGCTGTTGATTATCATTTGAATGTCTTTTATGATGTCAGCTTACATGGAACCTTTGTTGTCTGATTCTTCTATAGAGAAGGACTTCCTTGACTCACTTCCTCTGAGTCAACAGTGCACTGAAGAAGAGGAGGAGTTGTTACACTTCCTATTTGAGAATAAGTTAAAGAAGGTAGAGAAGCTGTACTTTTATGTATTAAGGGATAAGCCGGGTGATATTTTATATTTCTGTTACTGTCAACAAATCCAACTAAGAAGTATATGCTTTGTATTATGCAGCTATTATAGCTTATATCTCTGTTGTAGACCCCCACTGTAGTTTATTTAGAGTCAATCCCATATACTATCCTACAGTATAGAGAGCTAACAACCATATCATCGTTCTCTATATTGTTGGATGGCATCATGGTTTATTTCTTTACGGTTCATATTAATGAATATTCAAATGCATTTTATGGATTTTTCTGCCCTATTTTTTTGTCTTAATTCTTCTACATTTGTCCCTTTTTATCTGCTNCGGTTCATATTAATGAATATTCAAATGCATTTTATGGATTTTCTGCCCTATTTTTTTGTCTTAATTCTTCTACATTTGTCCCTTTTTATCTGCTTTTTTCACGACCTTGTTCCATGCCTTTTCCCACCTACTCACTTTAAAACCTGGCACTCACCCATCGTGCACTTGCATAAACATGTGCTCGCTCTCTCGCTCTCTCTCCTTCTCTTTCCCATTGTAGTATAACAAGCCCAGTGATCTGGTGGTGCCAGAGATGGTAAATGGTCTTCAGGAAAACTTGGATGTAGTGGTGTCTCTTGCTGAGAGGCATTATTATAACTGTGATTTCAAGATGTGCTACAAACTCACATCAATGTAAGTGTCTTCACTTTTCCACTTAGACTGTCGATTCGTGTTGTGATCATTTATAGATTTTTTTGACACCTGATCTGGAAATGTGGGAGTATAAATTGAAATTATAACAAAACCTGAGGGTCAATATGATTGTCAGTATGATTAGCTATGTACAAAATATGTTATTAGCTTGATTTGCTTTTTTATCTATTGCACACCCATGCAAGCAGTGTAGTTTAACAGTCAAGTTGAACAAGCACATAAATGTACCCTTTTGGCACAAAACAAGGCAATTACATAATTTCTTGAATAACAGTGATTACACAAACATGTTTTTTCACATTGCTCACATACTTCCCTGTTTTATCCGGTAGCATCCTCTGATGTCAATATCGAAATCATGCTGTTAAAAAACAAGAACTTGGCATGTGTTTTTCACTACTGGAACACCCACGTTCATGTCACCTGAGTTACACATTTAAAATCAACAATAACAACCAGTACATGCTGATGTCTATTACAAATGCAGTAGGTTGTATACATTTCAATGAATCTCAGTTGATGATCTTCATCACCTTTTGTCTTCCCTTTATTGATTTTCCAACTGGGGACTTCATATGAGATCATTTGCCATTTTCTTGTGCCTGGTTGTTTGGACACATATGAATATATTTCAGGCGGTAAACATAACAAAAAAATCTAAATTTGGATTCAACACTGTTAAAAGTTTATGAATGTAATGTATGCACAGTTGAATGCAGCTCTGCTTGTTTGTATTTTCAGGGTGATGGTTAAAGATCCCTACCATGCCAACTGTCTGCCAGTCCACATAGGAACCCTGGTAGAGCTCGGAAAGGCAAATGGTAAAATATATTATAAACGTTAGCCATAAAGAATGTTCAGTTTGGACTATTAAGTGTGTTTTGTAATGTTTTGTTAGAGGGTCGTCAAACTGTTGTCTTTTTTTTTCTCCTTCAGAGTTGTTTTACCTTTCGCACAAACTTGTAGACTTGTATCCCAACAACCCAGTAAGTATTGCTGCTCTAACACTTCTCTCTGTTTACTTTAATCTGTTTGGTAACCAGATGAAAACCTTTTTCCAGGTGTCCTGGTTTGCTGTTGGGTGTTATTATCTCATGGTTGGCCATAAAAACGAACACGCTCGGCGCTACCTGAGGTATCTGTTTGTACTGTCATAGGAAGTCCATCCTGTTATTAGTTTCAGGCAGTTTATATTTTGGTTTCAGTTCTAAATGCCAAATATTTCATTTCTCCTGCAGCAAAGCCACCACCCTGGAGAGGACTTACGGTCCTGCATGGATTGCCTATGGTCATTCTTTTGCAGTAGAAAGTGAGCATGACCAAGCCATGGCTGCGTACTTCACAGCTGCCCAGCTGATGAAAGGGTAAGCACATGACTGACAAATCATTAAGTTCTCTTCTCCATTATTTTATCTGAAACGCCACCGTTGGCACTACAGCTGACTTGGCCCAGTCCACCAGTCAATAAAACCCCCACTTTGCCACAACTAATGGTGCACAAGTTGTGCATTTAGAGGCACATATTTTGTCCTATGATTGACACATAAAATGCAGACAGGCAGAAATACAAGGGCATTTTATTTAATGATTTAAAAGTCCTGTCAGTCAAACATATCCACCAACCTGCTGCTGCTGTTAGTATGCTGCTAAATTAAAACATAGCTAATCCTGTGAATGTTTTTTAGTGTTGTTTGTATGTGAATTTAAAGTGTCCGGACTGATCATTTTGCTATTGAAAGCACTTGTGACATGTTTTTTTTTCACACTTATAAAACATTTCAACTACAGTAGTGATTATTTAATATCCTATACAGTATTTAAACATAAAGTTAAGTTTTCAGGTTTCATAACTCTGTGAATGCCTTAAATCATTTTTAAGCAGGAATTAGCTTGCTTAATGTCTCCTGCCCTTTCTCATCCAGGTGTCATTTACCCATGCTGTACATTGGCCTAGAGTACGGTCTGACCAACAACTCCAAGCTAGCAGAACGTTTCTTCAGCCAAGCTTTGAGTATCGCTCCAGAGGACCCATTTGTCATACATGAAGTGGCAGTGGTTGCCTTTCAAATTGGAGAGTGAGTCATGCAGCCACCACAAACACACACAGTGACATAAAGGTTACTACAGCACATATGAATGGTGACACACAGAGCAGTCCAAGAACGTGGAGCTAATTAGAAAAAAACCGAAACATCTGATTTAAAGATGAACTGAAACAACACCCACACATTGAGATTACACAAATTACGTTATGTAGAAAATTCATGCTGTGGGAAAATTTTCCACATCTGTCATTTCAGCTGGAAGACGGCAGAGAGGTTGTTTCTTGATGCGATGGAGAAGATCAAAGCCATAGGAAACGAGGTAACTGCTAATTTATTACATTTGTGTGAATGATGAACATCTTTAAACATGACTGCAAGTGTTCCTTAAAATATGCTTTATACTATTTTTCATTCAATTCTAGGTAACCGTAGACAAATGGGAACCTTTGTTAAACAATTTGGGCCATGTGTGTCGAAAATTGAAGTAAGTACGGTTGCAATTTTTTATATGACATGGGTTTCATGCTGTCCTGTCAGTTACAACATATAATGCGAGCAAAGTATGGGAGGCTCAGTTAATACTAAATGAAAGATTGAAAGAAGATTGTTTGGAGGACACTCTTCTGAATTGTTTACACACACACCACCGCCACCCCTTCCCCTCTCCCTCTCCCTCCCTTCCCCTCCCTTTATCTTTTTTTTTCTTTCACCTGCCCGCTTCAAACTATATTCAAATACGCCCTCGGTTGTTCTCTAACAATATAATTCAGCATAGGTAGGCCCTCCATTGAGAATTCATTTGCATACACTTAAATGAATTATGCACAGCCGCCACTCAGTAGATGTAAGAGGCCTGCAGAATGTGTGTCACACAAGTGGTTGTTTTGAAGGGTTTGGGACAGTTTTATGTCTAGAGAGAAGATATCAACCATTCAAAGTGAATGCCTCATGTCAGTCGTCGGTGCGTCATCGATATATTTCTAGTCCAGTGTGATGTGAAGCTACTTTTGGTTGCCACTCTCTTCTATTCTACTCATTGTATTATCCTTTTTCCATATTATTTGTTGTGACTATAACTGAAGTATTTATATATCAGTGTAAAGCGCCATTTTCATTCATGTATGTATTTATGTGCATGCTGCAGATTGGGGGTTTTTCTAGCATTCATTAAGTTTCACTGGAATAATAAAAACAAAATGGCATTTGTATCTTTTAGTTAAAATGCACATCAGGAAACTGGCTGACTACTTCCCAGTACACATATTGAAATGTGTCAATATATGGGTACAAAGTTTGATCCCCCCCCCCACCCCATTCATAATTACTGTTTTATACTCTGATTTTTTTCCATAGAAAGTACGACCAGGCTCTGGAGTACCACCGTCAGGCACTGGTGTTAATCCCTCAGCATGCCTCCACCTATGCTGCCATAGGATATGTGCACAGCCTCATGGGTGACTTTGAGAGTGCAATTGACTACTTCCACACGGTATAGTCCCTTTCTTACAGACTGGACCGGTAGATACTATTTAAAATATGCTGCTGTAATCTTTGATTTTGCAATTAAATCAGAATTAGAGATTGTAATATGTTCAGTGTAGTACAGTATTTTTGGTGATATGGGGCGGTTTTTGTTTAGTTTTTATCAGACAGTTGCTAGTCACACCTAACACTAGAATATGAAGTATCATCTGTGATTGGTTAAATTTCCTTTTTGTCAATTATGTTGGTTTTTTTTTTTTTCTTTCTGTGGCAGGCACTCGGACTGAAAAGGGACGACACATTTTCTGTGACAATGCTTGGCCACTGCATTGAGATGTACATTGGTGACACAGATGCCTACATAGGTATGATATAGCTATAAGCAGCAGTGCCGGAGAATTTCATTTTTCATAAGGCTGAGATACTTGATTGTTTCATTAGTTGCACAAGTATTAATGTCGTGAAATTTGTCTCTAAATTTGTCCGAAAGGCACCGACCTCAATGACAAGGTGCGAGGAAGCTTGAACACTCCAGCGCTGATGAAGATGCTGAACACATCAGAAACCAGCGAGCTCCTAGCCACGCCAAGACTAGAGGACAGCAGCATCGCATCCTTGGAAACACCAATGTCAAATCAGGACAAGATGATGCTGGAAACACCCCTGCGACTCTCTTTAACCCTGGAGTGTGACATGTATGAAAGTGACGTGATGTTAGAGACCTTGTCAGACACCAGCACGTGATTGCATCCTGCCAGGGGGTGGAACTGTTGTAAAACCAGGTGGTCATAAGTACACATATCCAAGCCCAAGATCAACTTTCTAACTTAAATTTGGGCACCTCTCCTCCACCAAAGGTTTCTTGTGGATTTCCCTTCTTGTGCATTAGATATGACTGTGTTGTGCAGTGTGTGTGTGTTGTGTAGCATAAAAGTGGATGAGTGAATTTATGAACAGTACCTGCTGTGTGTCAGAATAGCAAGAATGCACTTTTCAAGGGGAATTAACATGTGCCTTGGTTAAGGGGTTGAGAACACAGATTGGGCATTGGGTTAAGCCTGACGTCACAAGGAAGATGTGATACTTTGACACTTGATTGAATGAAGCAAACACAGCCGTACGCCTCATCTCACTATTAAAAGACTACAGTCACTTATTACTGCCTATGGCAGGACCTTCCCTGTTGCTTAACCTGTGGATTTTCACCTTGAATAAAGAGCCAGCTTAAGACACGCCCTTTGGGTGAAAACAGTTACTGGTAATTAAACCAAGCATTTATCTTTAACATTTTTATCCTATCTGTTGTCTTAATTTGAATAAAGTGGTTGATTTGTAGAACTGGCAGAACAGATTATATTATGGCAATATGACTGAGCAACATTTTATATTACCATTAACAAAGAAAGGAAATGGAAGTTCTGGTGTCTAAATTGATCATTTGCATTTAATTTGAAGTAGTCTAGCATACACAGAATGATAAAAGTAAACCGCTCTGCATGTGAGTTAACAGATTGAAGAAACAAGTTCTCATTTTAGTGTCATTTTTAATAGTCAAATACATTTTATTGTAAAAAGATAGTGATAATTATTCTGGTATTTGCACAAGTCATTTGAACAGATATAGAATTAAACCTAATAACATTTAAAATTAAAATGTTGAAAGATATTTGTGGAGAACTTGTTTTCGCTGATTTCCTATACAAACAAAATGTACAAACTTGTTTTCTGACTATAAACTGTTATCTAATGATCCCTTAACATATATTTATCATTATGTATACAAACCTCTTAAAAGCAAGTAATGCACTACAGATTATATTTGTACAACGGACATTTACCTCTTAATTACCCTTAAATAGAAGTAAACAGGTTAAGAGGTGTTTATGTAGTATGAGGCTACTAACTGGGTCACAGAGCATCTTCTCAAATGTATTCCGGTGTAGGGGAGGAGTGAGGTCTCCCTGTCTCAAATGAAAACACACAACTCTTCATCCTTCCTCTACAACCACCGGCCATATACAGCATTTCACTCTCTACCTCCGAGTCCTGTTTTCCAATGGAGAGCGTCTGGAGCAACTTCAGGAGAGATGGGCTGCACTCCGTCTAAGTCTGCGGTCATTTACACCCAAGACAAGGTCTACCGAGACCTGGACACCTGCTCCACTTTTGTCCCGAGCCTAAAGAGCTCCGTATCGACGCCAGAGATACCTTCTCCTCGATTGTGTGTGGAGACCAGCAGTGGGAGGCAAACTTTCCTCTGTGGTGAGTTGATAAAGTGGGTAGAAAAACCCGCGTGGACTCTGACTTTATTTCTCATGCATGCTGAGGTGAAAAACTCAGTTGGAGATGTAAGTTTATTCCAAAATGCAGTTAATGAAAAGTCAGATTTCTGCATCATCTTGTAGCCTCACTATCCATCTGCTGCTCCCCCCAGTACCCCAGCGAGATGTCCACGGACGGTCAGTGAGCCAGTCGTCCAACTCTGAGTCATGGAGCACTGCGGGGATCTCCGCTTCAGGAAGCTCGTCCTGCACGGATCAGCTCAACATGATGCCCCGCAGCCCGACACAGGACCCGCACACTGATGCTGAGGGATGCAAGACCGTTTAACTCAACTCAGAGACGTAATGACACAAGTGCAAGTCGGATTATCTTCTGCTCTTATGTAGTGGCAAATTCTGAAAGAATTAGAAAATTGGCTGTTGGTTGGTTGTTGCAATATTCATAAAGCAGTAACAACATATCTTTTACCACAGCGACGTCCACTGATAGGCTATGTGTGTTATTACTCATTTTAGATAAAGGACATTTCCTGTAAAATATAAAGAGATTTTTTTTTAAGTTTTAAATTCAAAATAAATCATTTGGAGCTCTGCCTGCGTCATTCGTGGTTTGTGCAATAGGTATTTGCAACACTTTAAAAGCTGGAACTGTAAATGTAGTGTTTGTGGACATAAAATGTGGGTTATATGTCATAAGTGTGAAACAAGGGAAAACTGATTATAGCACTTATTGTTGTGGCTCCTACACTTT
>JANJYP010227774.1:0-20785 GCA_024605115.1 Rastrelliger brachysoma | reverse complement strand
TTTTTTTTTTTTCTTAATTTCCTTTTAATCAATAATCAACATCTGTTTAAGTCAGTTGAGGAAGGTAATATTTATTAATATTGTACAAAAGAAAATATGTGACTAATAAAAGAGATTATGCCACAGTGTGACAAAAAAAATGTCTACTTCTAGTTTCATTGTTAATTTCATTGTCGTATTTATTACTGGGACTGTGGGACGTACCTAGATTGAACTATTTACTGTTACATGACCTACATACTGACATCAGAGAATTCCCATCTTCTCTATGCAGTGCAACTACAGACTCTGTTTAACTTCACCAGGGCCACAGACTCATTTTCAGGTATATCCATACACAAATCCATAGAGTTTTATTTAAAATTGTTATGAAAGTGTCAGGCTGGATCACAGGGGATGATGCTCAAAACTTCAAAAATGTTATATTTATGTCTTTGTGCAAAAAAAAAAAAAAAGACTGAAGCACTGGAACAAGTGAATACAGTAGATTTTAGATTGTCAAATATTTTAGAGATCTTTGAAACTCCAATGTAAGACATTGTCAGAATTCATTTTCAGTAACATTTGCTATTTCCATTTCATATCTAGAAAATTTAGAAATATACTTTTCACTCCACTACACTACAACTATATCACATAGTTAAAATATTCCTTTATTAACCCCTCGACGGGGTAATTTTTGCAGCAGGAAAGTGGTCAATAAAAACAGCATGAATACAAGAGAATAAAGATAAGCACAAAAGCATTAAAAACAAAAAATTTAAAAAATAGCAAAAAACGTACAAGAGTAATATCTTAAGTGATAATATTTGAGTTTGATCAAGTTAAAGTGAAAAGAATAAGCTACATTTCCACCAACTACTGAATTAAACTTAGTTGTTCTAGCATTTACAGTAACAATAATAATAGTATAATATTCACACAGGGCAATCTTGTGCTATTTGAACTGTACCAATTACTAGTTGCAAAACTCATGTTCAGTAACATTTAGCTACAATCCAGGACTATACCACTGTGGTTTGCGAGTTTTAGACCATTTAATTCTTAGTTGTTGTTTAACTGGTTTGAATTCACCTATTGATTGTATGTAATAATAATTTATATACTGTTAATAATGGTTTTACCTTTGCAGACTTTAGCTGAGGATTTACTGCCTCTCTCTGGTGACGCAGAGCTCTGCGCCATGTATACCGTAACCATGACAACCAAAGGAAGACAGACTTCACAAACAGCTCTACTGAAAGGATAACGTTAATGCCATTCATTCATTTTTTTAAATTTAAGTTAATTTACTTCATAGCTTTTTGT
This sequence comes from Rastrelliger brachysoma, assembly GCA_024605115.1. Lineage (NCBI taxonomy): Eukaryota > Metazoa > Chordata > Actinopteri > Scombriformes > Scombridae > Rastrelliger > Rastrelliger brachysoma. The sequence goes on along the minus strand of JANJYP010227774.1, from coordinate 19,477 downwards.
TGTGTTGTTTCAGCTGTTTAGCGAAATGGAAACGTCAGTACTTTTACCTGTCGAAGCAGAAGGTTTTATTCAAAGTCTGGAAACTTTTACACTCAAAGAAGTGGGCTCATCGAGGTAAGTTAAGAAGGAGCAGATAATGTTAACCCAGGTGTGACACGACGAAATGTGTGATAAACAGGTGATAAGTGATAAAATAAATTATTCGCTGTTACGTTCGGTGGCATAACGTATGACGTATAGTAGGCCTACATGGTAGATTAATCCTTACTTAACGTAAATTAACGTTAGGCTACTACATTATTGGTAGGCTAATGAGTAGGCCGTGTTCCACTGGGGACATGTCACCCCTATCCTCAATGGAAACGACCCACGTTATTAGAAGCACTGTTGTAAAATTGGACTCATTACTTTTACTGTAATACATAGCTACTGTGTCTGTGCATGGTTCGCTACCTTCTTTTTTTTTTTTTTTTTTTTTTTTTTTTACATCCACACAATATTGACAAACGAGGCGCGTTTCACACTTTTTCTTGTCTGTCTTAAAACAATTCATGCGTCTATATGAAATTAATTTAAAAGTTTTCTGAAGCTTACATGAGGCTTTATCAGTTTGAGTAATATCTGCCACGTCTTGTTGAGCTGTGGTGGAAGTAAAGACTAATGTTGAAAGATATCTTAATACTTGTTTTGTTGGGATGGCTGAAGCTTCACATAAACCTTTAAATACGTTTTTGCACAGAATATTGTTTGAAAAGCATGGTAAGTTTATTTATTTAGCCTATTTAAACAAGGAATGTAAAGTACTTTTTATATGTCATAATGGATATCAATATGATATGATTTAATACTTCTAACTCTAATTTAATATAATGCTGTGGCAAACAGAAAAGTTATTAGTTTAATTTACCAATGAAATAAATTAAGTTGGAGCATAATTCATGCTTTCTGGGAATTTCTTCTTCCACATGTGGTTCATAGAAACTAAGTGCTGTGTCTCCATGTTTAGGAACAGTAAACAGGCCAGTACCAGACATCTGAGAGGTCTGGATGTTTCATAAAGTGGTTTATTAAGTGTAGTCAATGTTTTTTATTATTTTTCTCTTTGTGTGTTGACAGATGGTTCAGACAGCACGAGTACATCGAGAAACTCAACATGCAGGCAATACTGAATGCCTCTGCCATGCATGACGAGTTCATCAAGGAACTTTTGGTGTCATACAGAAAGGTGAGTGTTTCCTCAGTATACTGAATGATGTTAAAATGTTAGACATACAGTGCATCCAGGAAGTATTCACACCCCTTCACTTTCCACACCTTACAGTCTTTTTGTAAAATGGATTAAATTCCTTTTTCCTCACTGAAATATTGCATGTACATAAGTATTCACACCCTTTACTCAGTAGCTGGTTGAGGCACTCTTGGCAATGATTACAGCCTCAAGTCTTCTTGAATATGGAGCTCCAAGCTTGGCACCTCTGTAGATCCTCTCAAGCTCTGTCAAGTTAGATGGGAACATTGCTGCACAGCTATTTTTAGTCCTGAAGCCACTCATTCATTGTCTAGGCTGTGTGCCTAGGGCCGTTGTGCTGTTGGAAGGTGAACCTTCACCCCAGTCTGAGGTCCTGAGCGCTCTGATCTGTCTGTACTGCTCAGTTCACCTTTCCTTTAATCCTGACTTGTCTCCTAGTACCTGCCACTGTAAAGAAACATCCCAACAGCATGATGCTGCCACCACTATGCCTCACTGTAGGGATAGTTTTAACCAAGTGATGAGAGGTGCCTGGTTTCCTCCAGACGTGATGATTGGCATTCAGGCCAAAGAGTTCAATCTTGGTTTCATCAGACCAGAGAATCTTCTTTCTCATGGTCTGAGAGTCCCTTAGGTACTCCTAGCGGGCTGTAATGTGCCTTACTGAGTAGAGGCTTCTTTTTGGCCACTATAAAAGCCTGATTTGTGAAGTGCTGCAGAGATGGTTTTCCTTTTTGAAGCTTCTCCTATTGTGTGTGCTTTTCAAAATCACGTCCAGTTATTTGGATTTACTACAGGTGGACTCCATTCAAGTTGTAAAAACATCTTAAGGATGGCCAGTGGAAACGGGATGCACCCAGCTCAATTTTAAGTGCCATAGTAAAGGTCATGAATATGACTTATTTTTTAATAAATGTGTGTGCAGATTGATTGATTGATTAATCGATTGATTCTTTCAACCTCTCCTCTTCCTCCAAGTGACTGGATATTAGCTGTCCATTTCTGTGCAGTATCCATTTTGGACTAAGGCTGTAACATAAGAAAACGTTAGGGAATTGATGCATTGTATTTAAGCAGACAACCATTAATTATTTTCTTTCCTACCTCCTCTGTAGATACCAGTCCTAGTCCATGAGATGATCCTGGTTGAATTGTGGAAGCAAAAAGTTTTCCCCATTTTATGTCAGCTGCAGGACTTCAATCCAAAGAATACGTTTCATCTTTACATGGTGGTGAGTGGAACAAAATTTAAAACGATCACCAGCTTATAACTTATTAATACTTTTAACTGATGTCATGTGCCCTTTTTATGTTTCCCTCTTAGATCCATCATGAAGCCACAATCATAAATCTACTTGAAACTATAATGTTTCATAAGGTCAGTGTTTCAACAAACTGTAAAATTAGTCTGGGTATGTTTTAAATGTGTACAAGCATTATTGTAATAAGAGAGTTTTGACTTTTTGTTAGCTCTCTCTATAATTAGTTAATAATTAACTATAAATAAAGCTTTATGTGATGCCTAAAAGTAGATTTGTGTGTTGTGTAGGACTCATGTGAGGCAGCTGATGACGCTGTTCTTGACTTGGTGGATTACTGCCACCGCAAACTCATTTTGCTGGTCAGTAAAAACACCAGGGAGGGACATGTGACTCATGACCTACAAAATCCCACACGCACAACAGTGGAATCCTCCACAGAGGTAAAAGACTCTGAAATTCATGGTTCTTCAATTGGTTCAAAACATGATTCAGACTGCAGGTGAGGCTTTCTCTCACTAATATTGTATATCTTAAATCTTTCTTTTTATTTGGTGAAGGAGTTGCAGATTCAGAGTGCTGCTCTGGAGTTTGAAATTACCCTGAAAGCCGTGTCTGTACTGCGCTACATCACTGATCACACTGACAGGTATGACACAGTTTGTCTATAATTTGTGAGAAATGTGTGAAAAATGCATGTGACAATTTCTCAGAGCCCATGGTGGCATGTTCAGATCAGTTGTTTTGTAGACCCAAACTCCAAAGCACAAATATACAAATATTAGAATTACATTTAAAAAAGTGCAGCAAATTCTCAAATGTGAAAAGCTGAAACCAGAGAATATTCTACATTTTTTTCTGTAAAGTTGATTTAAAAGATGAATTCATTTTCAAAATTGCAACAGATGATTGAAAAAGATAATCTTCTTTTTTCCTTTACAGTATCAGTGTTATCAATCGCATGCTATGCACCCATAATGTGCCTTGTGTTCTGGTCCAGTTGATTGACTGTTGTCCTTGGAGTCGCTGCAAAGCAGGTACACTGTGTATCACACCACTTGTGTACATCTCATCTAAATCCTTAAATTTCCTCATTTGTTGAAAAAATGTTTTGCCTCTTAAGTAACCCTCTGCTTGCCTTTTGTAGGTGAGATAATAAAGTACATAAATGGCAAATGGCAGAAGATTCCAGTGGAAGACCATTTAAAGATGACAAAACTAGACGGACAGGTCTGGATTTCCCTTTACAATCTGCTCCTGAAGGAAAACTGCCAAAGGAAATATGACTTCAACAATTTCAATAAAAGCCAGCTTCTAAAGGTGCCGTAAAAATCAATTGACTGAGTCTTTGCAGCTGTCATTGATCTTCATCATTCATAGTGAGAGTTTAGGGTTGTCTAAACTGATTTTATATTCTTTCAACTCCTCTTCTTCCTCCAAGTGGCTGGATATTAGCTGTACAGTGAAACTCAGGAAGTGTCTTGAGTGCCAGGCCATTTTCCTACTACATCATATCTGACATTCTGCCTCTCAGGGTTGTTTTGACTAAGATGCTTCCTTCTATTATGCGATTTCTCATCCTCTTCCTGCTGCTTTAATTATATAACCAGAGAGCCTTCTGTATCCTCAAGTAATCACAGTGAGCTTTTTTATACAGTCTGTGTCACTCATGGTGAATAATTCTAGTGAAGTCAATATTCTTACACTGTTATTTGTGGGCTTATCCTGAATGTGCCACAGCTCCGGGGTTTCTTGACAGAGGTGTTGATTGATCAGTTGCCAAACTTGGTGGAACTCCAGCGTTTCCTGGCTCTTCTCGCTGTTACAGACCCCGCCCCTCCAAAAAAAGAGCTGATTTTAGAACAGGTATCCTCAGACAACATATCTCCATACCTCACAACAGTATATCCCTGTGCATTTACTCATAGCTTTTCTTTACATATAGATCCCTGAAATGTGGAACAATATTATGAGTGAGAATTCTGGCAAGTGGAAGGCAATAGCGAAGTATCAAGTTAAAGAAACGTTCAACCCATCTGAAAGTGATCTGAGACTGCAGGCGCAGAGGTAAAACTGAAAATACAGTTGTAAGTTAGCACTAAAGGCACATGTAAATATTATCTTTGAGTTAAGTAGTTGTTTGTTTTTAACCAGCCTGGCCCAGACATACAATTTGGATGTGATGGAGAGTTTAATTCCAGAGAAGCCAAAGTGTGGATCCTGCGGTAAAGAGGCTACAAAGAGATGCTCTCGATGTCAGGGAGAATGGTACTGTCACAGGTAAGAAATCATTTATGTCAGCAGAATTTGTCTGGTCTTGTATCATATTTATATTGAAGGGATAACTAGAAAGTATGACACAAGCACAGTGCTGTGCTAAAGTCACTGGTAAAATTGGTGTCACCATGGTGACCAAATACATAGTTATTGAGATTGTTTATACAGATGCCTGACAGTTTGCATAAGCAGCAAATGTAAGGACAGTAGTAGAGAGTTTATGCTCAGATCCTGCACTTGATCACACCTGTCAATGGTTGGTCTGATTTGCATTCAACCAACACATAAATAGTAATTTGCAACTGAAACTGCTCACATCCTGTCCAAATGTTGTTGGTTTAGTTATTTTATCAGCATCTCTTTGATTGAGACCAGCTTAAATTAATAAAGCCATAATAAATGCATGCACTACAGCCTATTCAAGGAAACACCAAACAGGTTTATAAAGTTGGTGTTTCCTTGTAATATATTAATATAATATACTTAATTTTTGAGATTTGGTATAAAGTTGTGTTAATCTGTTTGTGTCTTTCAGAGAATGTCAAGTGAAGCACTGGCCAAAACATAAGAAAGCCTGCCAGCTTATGACAGAGGCCTCAGAGAAGATCCAGAGGGATCTACACATCAGCAGCTGAGCTTCTGGATGGACTGGTGGCAGAATGGAGATGGGACTCCTGAGTCACCAAGATGTGAAGACAACAGATCTATGTGTTGTATTTTTCTATATTTTAATAGGAACCATGGATCTGATTATTTCTTTAGGTTCATGCTGTTCCATTTTTTTTTTTAAAATACTGTATTAAAGTTTTATCAATGTCTGTTTCCATGTTAACCTTTTGGCATACTGTTTAAGCAAGAGAGTGTTCAATGAAAAAGCTCAGGAAGTTTTTTTTCCACTTTATTCTCCTTCCAAGAGATTTTATACTCCTGATTTGATCTCAGTGTGTGACAGCATGGAGGTGCATCACACTTCATTACACCAGCAGCAAATAAAATTGCTTTAATGACTCCAGCCTATTTTATTTTCTTTCCCATTGCTTCTAAGATCAGTGAGAAACCTGAACTGTCTGCATATAGAGACCCAAAACAATCCATTACAGATGTCAAATACTTATTTAGACTCTGTAACAAAAGGAATTAGTCAAACTTTTGCTTGATAAATATTGCTGCTGGTTATGTTGAAACTTTCTGAATGATGTTGGTTTTCTGTGGGTGGTCTGACTTGTTAGTAAGAGCAGGTTACAGGATTGATATCAGATTATAGGATCAGCTTTAGGTTTATAAATATTGTAATTCTGTACCGCACTGTTATGGAAAATGAAATCCAGATCCATCACTGTGTGAGACAGTGCTTGTAGGGGAGGGGGGACTTTGCACGCCTACTCAGCTATGCTCTGGACTCAGAAGCACCCTCTATGTGAAAGCATTCCGGATGTCTGCTCAGCAAGTATCATCTCACTCTCTTCTTTATGATAAACTCCTTCCTGTTACAACTCTGTGTGAAAGATGTTTGTCCAAAGAGCTGCTCAGGTACAGCTTTCACCCTGATGCCACTTCATGTTAGCTGTTCCTCCGTGGCTGGCCGGTTATGACAAATTATTTCCAGAGATGTGGCCGAGGCTGTACACCTCCGTTACTTGGAGACTGTCAGAAATGTCTTCGGAAAGTTTTTCTCCTCGGATGGAAGAAGTTTTGAGACAAAGCGGTTGTCACAGAGCTGCTTTCTTTTCTGTTTTGGTAAGTTACACCTAAACATAGTGGAAATAGTTCTTTTACTTTATATCTTGGAAAGTGATAAGTTCATTTACCGTGTCTACTGTTTTAGGACTAAACATCAGAGTATTAATGTTCCGAGCCTTCCTAAATGCACCTTTAATTGATTTATTTAGACAAACAGAGCTGCGCGGAGTTAATGTTGTTAACGTACACTTTACTATGAGCTTAAAGTCCGTGTAATATGATTTAGATTAGGACATTATGGCTACTTTCATGTCCCTTTTTTGTTAATGCTAATCAGGCTATATTACTGTACAGGATGTTCTGCGATACAACAACGTGTTGTGAACAAATCATTGGTGAAATGACACCATATAGGTGAAGTAAAGCTAAAGTAAAGCAGTATAGAAGCAGTGGTAGAAGTACATTTACTCTATAACTGCACTCATGAATACTGCTTGACTATTACCATTTTAAACTTTTTTAAAATTTTTAATTTATATACTTCATTAGACTTCTGACGCACAGTGGTGGACAAAATACTCTGCTCAAATGCTGTTTATTTTTATCATTTGAGACCATTTTAATATTTTAATTAATTGATGTTGAGGCAATTTTACTTTGGGAAGATTAATAGTGATATTACTGCATCATATATTATTTTATGTAAAATATTCATCTGAAAACTAAAGCTGTCTGATAAATGTGGTGGAGTAAAAAGTGCTCAATCTGAAATGTAGTAGAGTGGAAATATTAAGTAACATCAAATTGAAATACTCAAGTACCTCATAGTTATATTTATACACACGCTAGTAAATATACATAGTTACAATTAACCACTGCTGAGGGAAGTATACAATTATTTGAAAACTGTAGTTACAAATACAGAATTTATGCTGTGACGCTAAAAATTAACTGATCACCATCAGAAAACTATAACGAACTTTAAAATAAAATAATGAATGGAGTTTTTATGAAAACCTTGGATCATTATGATTTAAAGATCACTTTCAAATAAAAAAGGAGACAAATAGTGTATTTACAGTGTCTTTCATCCTGTTTTTCTGTCCATAGTGAAGATGGAGAAGCGCAGGGTCTGAGTGACACAATGTCTTTGGGTGAGTTCATTGAGCTCCGCGACCTGAGGCACAGTAAAGTACAGGTGGACCTGTCAGGTGCGCATTCACCATGCTCCCCTCCTCGCCTAGAGAGAACCAATGCCCTGAGGATCAACTCAGCAAAGGTCCCCGACCTGCTGAGTCGGGTGGGCATCATCAGAGTCCTAAGCAGTACCCATGACCCCCAGCTCCCAGAGGGGAAGGGAGAGGGGCACAGCTTCCAACCTTGCAGCCACGCTCAGCCCACGTGGTGCGACCTGTGTGGTGATTTCATCTGGGGCCTTTACAAGCAGAGCCTGCGGTGTGTCAGTGAGTTGGCTTACGTAGGCAGTTTGTGCATCTGGGTGTATGCATGTGTGAATGCTCGTCCATATATGCATGAGCAGGAATGGAAGCAAGACTGTGCACAGAAGAAATGTGGTTGAACAGAGGAAGATGTAGCCACAGACATAAAAAAAACCCCTCTGTATACAGCTGGTTAACTTATAGATATCTAAACGTTGCCTTGTTGATTCATCAGTTTTTCTCCATGTTTTTCCTTAGATAGATACATAGATTGTTTGTCAAAAAGGCTTAAAGTCAGGACTACACTATTTACTGGGTGTTTGATTAGCAGTGTTTTCTTTTTACTCAAACATTATCTACCATGCATGACGTTGATTTTTTTATTGGTGTAGTCATCCTCTCTGGTTTCTCTCACTCATCTCAGAGTGTGAAATAGTCTTTTCCGGAAAAATATCTCATGACAGTAATTTTTTTAAATTAATATTTTTAATAGACAGTAGATCAGCCATAACATCATTATCATCATACAAAAATACAAACATACAAAAAAGTTAATTGTTCTTTTTTGAATGAAAACATACATTAAAGAACACAACAACTATAGGTAAGCAAAACACCTATAATGCCTAATACCTATAATTTACATTTAAACTATGAGCTGACCAACTGGTGCGTGTAATTCATCAGGTGCCCCTTATTGAACCATTTAATCATCATCAGAGACATCCCCTCTGTTAATATAAAAAAAGAGCACTAGACATAACATGACAATAGTGTAAAGCTGAAACCTCTGACCATGATGACTCAGTATTGTGTATCTTGTATTTTTCCACAACTGATAGTGTATTACTGTTTGTGTATCTTAACATTTTACATTACATTTATATATTTTCAAATGTTAAGACAGGCTAGCAAAATAATTGCAGATAAAACAAACTGCAGTGATGATAAATGACCAGTGGAGGACATCACACATTTACAGTTGCCCTTTATGTATATTAACTTAATGATTTTGTCCACAGCATTATATGTATATATTTATATGTCTGTGGTAATGTCTGTTTAAAGTCATTTTTCATTCTTTCAGATTGTAAAATTACGTGTCACTACCGCTGTCGTGCGCTGATTCAGTTGGACTGCAGCTGGGACCGAGGCTCTGTGGCTGACCACGCATCTGTTGTCGAGCACACCATAGAAACAGACACAAATGTGGTAAGGACCTTTGTAGGTTAGTATTCTGCAGTAGATCATGTGTGGCTGTGCCTACAGTCAACCTGAGAGTTGTTTTTTTCATGAAATTGTTACCATGTTGAGCCCCTAATATTGCTATTAAAAACAAGACAGTCACTTAGGAAACTGGTCACTTACAGAGGCCTTGACACTGCCTGTGCACTTGCGTCATAAATCTGCTGGATTGCTTTACGGAACAAATCAATTGTTTTATGGCCAAAAATAGGAACCAATTTACACAGCAATAAAGACACACTGTCCACCTAGTTCTCACTATTCTCACTACATAGCTTCAACTAAACCTGACCTGAGCTCATCTGGATTTACTGTATGTTTAATGTTGTCAGTTCTTCAGAGCAATAAATGCAGGGTGACACCAGGTACTGTAGAAGTGGACAGCAAACAACATCAAATCTGTGAAAGGAAGTAACAGGATATGATGGGGAAGTGTGTCCTTGTTGAAAAACAAGAATTGTTACTAGCAGATTTTTTTGCAAGTTTATTCCGGTTAAAAGAATCTGGTTAAGAGCACAGTGTTGCACAAAAGTACACATGCAAAACCAACATGTAAAAAGCATATAAATCAGATTACATGCATTATTTATCATAAAACATCTTCATTTCATTCATAGAATCATATTTCCTGTCTGGGTAAACAAGCTCTACCATTTATTGTTGACTAATGTCAGAGAGGTTATTGTATCCTTTGATTGGTATTTTTCAGCTGTTCTATCTCTAAAATCTTACTAGAAGAAGAACACACAGTGAGGACAGTGTGTTTTTCTGTATGACTGGAGTGTTATTTATAAAGAGGGAAGTAAGGGCTACAGGCCAGTGGCTGACTGCTAGAGACAGGAGAATTCTGGTTTTATCAAGCACCTGTTGCTTATCAAAGGAAGAATGTAAAAAAAATTCAGCGAGCTGTGGAGGCGAGTGTGATAACGTGACATGACATGTTGGTGCTTTGGCTTGTCACAGCAGGTGTAACTAATCACAGTAATGACTGCATGTTCTAGTAATTGCCATTGGATCAGCATGCACGGTGTTAGATCATAATTGGTGCTATTACTAACACCTGTGCTTTTCCTGATATGTAACTGTTAAAATACCTGGCATGAAAACAACCTAGAACAAAACATACAAACAAAACAAAAAAACACAACAAAAGAAATGAAAAAGTCTGATCTTTATGTATGGCATCAAAAAAAGGCAGAAAATGATAATTTTTTAAACTTCTGTAAGAGCCTACAGAAGTTAAAGTGGAAGGTATCAAGATTTCTGTTATACTATTGTAACTTCAGTTTAGCAACACTAAAGGTCTGCTCAGTTTAATAACACTTAACTCCAATGTATTTCCTGCCAATAACTCTGTTGATTTGAAATGATTAGTCATTTGTAATGTTGCCAACTCACTAATGCAAACCAGCTCCTCAGCATGTGAGACAAGCATATTGATGATAACTAGAAATGTCTTCATCAGTCTGGCAGTAATTCAGAGCCTGTAGTTTTTAAGTTCTCTCTGAATCACTGCAAAATATGTATGAGGCTACAGTGCAGTGTTGGAGGTGATTCTTTTAAAACATAGTCACTTAAGGAAATTAAACATTTTATTAAAATACCTCATTTTAATTTTCAGTAGGCAAATTCTCATTATAAAATATATATATAGTATATAGTATGGCCTACTATGATGATTAGTACTGTATGTAGCCTACTATATAGGATGAGTATATGGATTCTGCATTCATTTGCTGAAAGTGGAAAATTTCTCTTAGCTCAATGCAAATTGAAAGGCCTTCAAAGATGATTTGGGACATCACAAATAGTTTGAATGTCTGTCTTAGTCCAATATTCAATTTATACAAGTGTGATATGGAAACTTGAAGCCTCTAGTGCACAAACAGACAGGACTAAATTGAAATGAAATATTTTTAATTAAGGAGAAGTAGGAGATGTACACTTTTTGAGCGGACTTCACAAGGAGTGCTTCCTGTGTGACTATTTTCCTGCCCCACTGATGACATCATAACCACAAAGTCACAGGATGTCTATTACCCCTGTTTGAATTCAACACCAATCATTTTCACTTGAATGTTTTAAAAAGGAGATAAATGCATTGGTTAGGTGTCCAATGCATTTGTGGGGCACATTAGTCAGTGCCCCACATGAGAATTTTTTTTACTGGAAAACAGACAAACTGGAGTACCTTGTATGCATCTTGAAACCTGTTTGAACGGTATCTTTATGTTCACTATCTGTAAGGCTGACATGGTGATAGTGGGGAGGGTGGGGGTATACTCACATGTCGTCCACTGCTGTGTGTGGTGTGACTACGCTGTCCCATGATCACATGATTGTGGACATCTTCAGCGGCGGGGAAACAGCAGCAGCATCCCCATGGGGAGCTATGATGGGGAGGGAGCAGAGAGGGAGGCAGAAGCGGGCAGAAGGATGCATTATTTTTCCCAGGATGGTGAAGTCATGACCCGCCCTATTCTGTCTCTGATTGGCTGAACGTGATATTCTATCCTGGCTCTAACCAATCTCATTCCCCGAACAGTACACGCCGTAGCGAGTACCAACCAATCAGAGACATAGTGGCACAAATCCTGCGAAAAAAGTGATGAGAAGGCGGCAGCAGCAGAGTTAGGGGGGGGGGGCAGGGGGGGGTGAAAGCTTTTGGTATTTCCCCTCGGCGTCCAATAGCGACCGGCTGCGTTGTTTTGTGTATTTTCCAAACTCAAACTCAACGGCCTGGGTGGGGCAACAGCGCGGGGGGAAGGAAGCGGTGCCGAGGGCGGGGGCCTGAATACATCCTGTTTCACACAGTTTTGTACTCTGGAAACGTGGCCGGTAGGAGAAGTTAGTATAGCGGTTTTGTTAAATACTTTAGTCGTGTTATTGAGACGCTCTAGAGATATTTCGTAGCCTGTGTTGAGTAACGTTAGTGGTCGTTTCAAAACATACTGAGAACATTTTCTTCTCTTTGGGCAAGTTTTATATCGGTTGTTTCCCATTAGACTTAACTAAAAGTGGTTTGTTATACACTTTAAGTCGTGACTGAGTTTTTAAAGAAGGTGAAAACAGAAGATAGTCATTATGACAAACGTGGCGACCAGCTCGGACAAGACCCCCTCATTTGAGATGACCTGGGGCAGCTCCACCAGCAGTGGCTACTGCAGCGAGGAGGACTCGGACATCGAGTTTGAGCAGTACTTCACCGCCCGGACATCTTTCTTCCCTAAAACCCGGAAACCAAACGTTAATGTTAAGAAGGTGAGAGAGACAACTGATGTGAAATAATAAGGAATAAAGCCTTTAAGTGGTAATTTAACTATGAAAGTACGTCAAGACTAGAGAGATAGGTGATGGGTGGTTTCTAAAGGTGTTACTCTCGCGTTATTTGAGATTTCTTACCTAGGTGACTGGTTTTGTTTTAATTGAGTACTTTTTAAAAATTTGTTGATGGGGTCATACATCAGGGTTGGTTTTTCAGGAGCATTCATGTAGGAAGTCTGTTGAAGATGGTTGCCAAGTTAACCCGGGCCTTGTAAGTTGATGGGTGGAGTTCAGGTTCCTCCAGTTTTGAGTAAACACACAACTTAATACAAAATGTACATGTCACCTCTGGCCTGTTTGAGTTTTGGATTAAAAACACACTCTCACATTTAATGTGCAGGCCCACAGCTGACCTTAAACTGAAACCTACCCAAATGACGCACACCCGCACCTCAAATTTCCATCCAAACACCCATCATTCATTCACTGGTCTCACAGGTTTTTTTTTTTTTTTATCATACTAATTTCTTAATCACAGATGAGTCACGGGTTGTTTTTTGAAGTTCCTCATTTTCTGTTCCCTTTTGTCGCCCACATCGACTGGGTGAGCAGGTTTCCTTACTGAGAAACAGAAGTTGTTTACTGTAAAAACTCACATTCATCTTCCCTGTACAGACGCTGTGCTTATTTTATGTTGCTGGCACAGTCTACACAGTATTTATATGACACTCTTTATGCGGGTATGTAGAGAGACAGTTTATTTTCTATATTGGAAGGCTCAACTAGGCCCTCATATTGATTTATTGACTGTTTAACAGCAGTGCATTAACTCTTTAAGTCTTTCAATCTGAATAAGGATTGCTACTATTGATTTTGTTATACTGGGCATCGATTTATAGGCTACGCAGCTCTTTGCTTGGTTTGCTTTTTATTTTGTGGGCTGGGGTTCAACAGCTCATTAAATTAGATGGAGGCCAGAAACAATTGAGTTTCTGCATTTGTGCAAAAATATTTACACAAAAGTTTTAAAATGAAAAATGTGCATATGTGTTAGAGCAAATGTTGGCCGTGTCCGGAGTATTTAATAGATAGTGATCTTTGGATTAGACTGCTACTCCCACCAAGAGGAAGTTGCTAGTGTAGAGTATGGAAATAGATTTGTGCTGCCTCACAGTTCTGTTGAATTTTGTTTTTATACAGGAAATACCAAGTGGTCAGTTGACACAGGAAAAGCCCTAATTGAGGTAACGGTCATGCAGATGCTAACTGCTCAATGTCCATGACTGAAACATGAGTGAAGCATGACTACGAGTGTGCGGTTGATGAGGCAGCTGACTTCACAGGATGTGCCTGTAAAACAAGGGAGGGCATTGTCTCCCCCACTTGTGGGAGCCTAAGAGGGGAGGCTATTTTTATATGAATACCATGTCGAAGAATGCGGTGCTGGGCCGTTGATCGCAGTCATAGCAAACAGCTGCAAGGTCTCCCTCCCCTCGTCCTCTCTCCTCTCGTTCAGCCCTCCTACGGCAAGAAGCAGAGCATGTCCAACAGGATTGGGCAACGCTGACATCATTTTTTCGCCTCTGCTACGTTGACAGGAAGTTTGCTGTCTGATGCAACTGGTGCTCACTGTTAGAAAGAGTGGAACCAAACAGAAAGCCAATGAACAAAACGTTTTCTGAAATATTGGGTGTTTATAGTTATCCTCCATACATTTTTAAACAATTTTATTGGAATAAAACCTTGTTATATGTTGGGTTAAAATCACGTTATGGTCTGCGTGCTTGGTCAACTGTCTCTTTAAAGTTGTTAAGATTGTGCCATGCAGTAAAAACCCACATTCTCAATTCTTGGAAGACAAACTTTGATAAAACAACAGTAACAGTATGACTTCAAGGACGAGAGCAATGAGAACGAGCCTGTGAGCTGTTCTCTCATTATCAGAAGTGTTGTTTCTGTAATTGGATAGATATAGTGCTTCCTGAATGTCTTACGAAAATGATACTTTTAAGGAACAAATGTTACAACCTAGTGTCTATCAAGTGTTCTCTCTTGTACTGATTTACTGTGTTGGGCTGGGCTGTAGCGCTCTTCTGGTTAGGAGAAGAGAACTGACACCTGGTGGTTAAACGCTGTAATTATTTTTTTCTAGGATGAACAAGTTGATTTGGGGAAGCGGGAGCTGTCAACTACAGATATTCAGCAGAAGTTGAAGGAGTACAATGCTCAGATCAACAGCAATCTGTTCATGAACATGGTGAGTATTTGTAATTTGTACCAAATTGATGCATTTTAAAGTAAATGTGTTCTTCCATCAGTGTAATGTTTTATTTTTCTTTCTTTATTTTCAGAACAAGGATGGTTCCTACACTGGCTTCATAAAGGTGCAGTTTAAGCTGGCACGGCCAGTGTCGGTTCCAACGTCAAAGAAAGGAGCACAAGATGCTGGAGCAAGAAAGTCTGCGGGAGTGAAGCGCCGCACCTCTTTCTACCTGCCAAAGGATGCATCCAAGCACCTGCACATCAGCTCTCGTACTTCTTCACGTGAAGTCATCGAGGCTTTGTTAAAGAAGTTTACTGTGGTGGACAATCCCGGCAAATTTGCTTTGTTTGAGCGCAGTGAGCGCCATGATCAAGGTATTCACTACATTTACATGCTGATGTCTTGTATGTTTCTTATGTCTTCTTGTGTTGTTCTTGCTTTTTAATTGAAATGTTTTTAAATTGAGCATTTTTATCCATATCTTTTCAGTTTATCTTCGAAAGCTGCCTGATGATGAGCATCCCCTGCGCCTGCGTCTGAATGCTGGACCCAATGAGAAAGTCCTCAGTTTTGTTCTGAAAGAGAATGAAACTGGAGAAGTCAATGTGAGTATAACATGAACATATCTACAAAAATATAAAAAAAACAAACACATTTGACCCTCCAGAGATTGTTTATGTACTCAACATACACTAATGGAGTTTTTCCTGCTTTCTACCTGCAGTGGCATGCCTTTTCCATGCCGGAGTTGAAGAACTTCCTGCGTATCCTTCAGCGTGAAGAAGAGGAGCACGTCAAGCAGATAGTGCAGCGTTACGCTCTCGCCCGCTTCAAGATGCAGGAGGCTTTGGCTGGTTCCACTCCTGGCTGAGATGACTCTGCACGCGGGGTTTGAACGTGCACCTCTTGGCTGGACAATCACCTGATGAAGATGACCAGTCATTGCTGCATCCAAAGATCCCAGAGAACACAACTCAAAAACACCTCTTCGGTGAACGAGAGAGTGAGAATAGGGCGCAAGACAATGAGAGAGAGCTAGCGCGAATGTGCGTGTGAGATGATGCGAAAGATGAGAAGTGCCTTACACCTGGAGAGTCTGATGTGCCTGAGAGAATGAGTTGAGAGAATGCAGACTGGCAGATGAGACGGCGGGTGTATCCATTAATGTTTTTCATTATTTGGTACCCTCTGATGATCCTGTGCACCTCAGTTTTGTTGCTTTAACTTAAAAGACATCAGTGATGGTTTTCCAATTTTATAATATTGAAAATTCATTTGGCAATCATAAAATTTTAACATTAGAGTGAAGCACTGTGATGTTACATTCCTGATTTTTTTTGCAGAATACAAAATTGGTAATGAGTGCAATCAAGTTTAGATTAATTTTGGCTCAGTAGCCCTTGTAAACCATGCTTTAAAATGACCTTGATGAATGTTACCCTGTCAAAAGTTAAATACAATCATAGCTGTAAGGTAAAAATGGATTTTCATTAGACCCTGTCTCAAACGTCTGCCATGTCCTCTCTACACCCCTGATGGGTACAACTCTTTTTTTTTTTTTTTTTTTAATGTCAATTTGTGAGTATGACTGTTGTATGGACATTTGTATGGATTTATGAATGTCAGAGAGAGCCATGTCAAAGTCACTCTGGTTGACTGGAATCGTGAATGAATTTTGATTTACATGTTTCACTGACTGGAAGCTGTGTCAGTCGCTATATATTTGTTTTTCTGCCTTTTTTCCACAAATGTTCGTCTAACCTTTTTTTCCAGTTCACTTTCATTGTATCAGTCTCTGCACAAATTTACATGTTGTAGCATCCTTCAAACTGTCGTGATAAATGTACAACTACGACCAAGTAAAAAATTTCCCAGCTCTGTCAAGTTTTTGTATTTTTTCAGATGTCAAACATGAATGAAAAAAGACTTAACTAGTTACTAGTTAAATTAACTGCATGCGACACTGAATTTCGTCGGTGTACGCCATTTAAACAGTAGAGATACTTAAAATATAGACATAAATAATTGAAAGCTAAATTGATGAGTACGTTAGATCCTGGATGTTGAGTCGTGGCTCAGCCTCAGATCAGCTGATCACCTCGACGCATCGATCAAAACAGCTAACGCTAGCTGACTTAGCTGCTGGTTAAAGTTATGACAGGACATGAAGATTTAATAGTATGCAATAAGGTAGGATTGGCATCTGGATACATATAATTATACTGCTATTTTAGTTTTGTAGGTAAAAGATAATCTTGTGTTTAGTGTTGTGTTTAGCTACTTGTGCTAACCTGCGTCAGTGGTTGAAGCTAACAGGCTAGCTCACCTAACAGTGCAGGTAGCGGGGTATTATTAGCCACATCGACTGTACCACACAGACGCTTAAAATATAGACAGTACAAACTAGATAAAAGGCAGTAGCCGTGTTAGCAAATGAATTAATACGTGATTAATTAGATGAATCAGATTGCGTTTGGAGCTCGGTTGTTTGGCCCTGTAATGTTAGCTTCATGCAGAGCTAGCAACACGTAATGGAAACGACCGTATTAAAATACAAAGGAGACCATATTGATATGCTATGCCATGCTATTTTAGTGAGCTGTTACGTTTATAACTTTATTTATGCTTGACGATCTTAATATAAATAGCGTGTCAGTATTTGGTTTGATGCAGCTGCGTTTACATCAGACAATCTATGAAAATCTGAAAAATGGCATTAACCACATATACGACTGCTAACTATTTTAATTTTAGTCGATAAATTAGACTCAGTCAACAATTTCCCAAATAAATGGCGCATTGAATGAGACAGCAGAATTACAGCACAAGGCATTGTGATAAGAGATCTGTCCTATCTTTGTACACTGTTATTTTCCAGATCCTGGCTTTGGTAAGGAAGTTTTGAGAGTTTCTCGCCACCAACCAGATTGAAAGCTTCAACTGGGGACTAACTATGCCTTATCTCTGAGAGAATGGGAGGAAGTGGATCCAAAGCCAAAGGTGTCTGGCCTTTTTCAGGCAGTGGAGCTGGAGGCGACTCTGCTACTGATGGGAACGAGCAGTCCTTGGCCCGGCTCAAAGGGTCCAGAAATGCCACACCTTTTGTTTTCACCAGGCGGAGGTAAATACTGAATTATTGGCAATTAGGAAAATTAAACTGCCCCAGCAGACTCTAGCATTGTCTTACCATTCATTAAAATGGTACTAAAGAGTTACACACAGTGCGGAATACAGATTTTAAGCTTAGGGAAAAGAGCACTGCTATCAGATGCTGCTCAGTGCTGAGGTATCAGAGTAAGGAGAGAAAAAGCTCAATGTGTGCCTATTCAAAAGTGTCAGGTAAATTAAATCACAGCATATTTCATGTCATATCTCTTGTCAGTATTGTACTCACTAGCAGGGAGTTTGGGTGTTGATGTTTGTGGGTGAACACATCTCTTGAGCTAACCCTAACCCCCAACTGAGTATAATAGAGATGAATAGAGTTTAATTTGTGGTGCTCAAGAACTCTGTATGTTTCTGGAGATAATGTCCCACTTAAATCAGATTATTCACAGACTTGACTTAAGAAATAGTCCTAACGAAAAGTGTCCACAGTGTGGTGTGTGGATCAGTTTAATTTAATATTGTCTTTCATTCTTTGTGGGATACTTAAAGGATCAAAGTTTTCCCTGGTGTAATAAGTCCTCCTGTTCATACCAGCTATTAAAAGACCTCAAATGCACTTTCAGTGTTAGTGATGGGGGCCAAATTCCAGCGTGTCCACACTTCGTTTTCTTTATGTGAAGGAGTGGCTTGATAGTTGAGTAGTTAAAGAGCATGCCACATAATGGCAGTGTCCTTGGTTCGATTGGAAAGGGACCTTTGCTGCAGGTCTTTACTCTCCCTCCCACTTTCATGTTGACCTCCAGTGAAGTACTTTCAATTAAAGGCAAACATGCCTTAAAATGAGTTTTTTAAAAGTGTTTTACAAAAATGAAATACTGTATGGCTAGATTCCAGTGTGAGTAAATAATAGTATTGATAATGTTTTAGGTGAACTGACCCTTTTCAGATTTAGTTAAGTCTGAGATGATGCCTCCTCTCTTTCCTGTTTCATAGTGTTGGTTTATTTGCTTTGTCTGCAGTTCTTTGTACTATGATGAAGACGGCGACCTCGCCCATGAATTCTATGAAGAGACGGTGGTGACAAAAAATGGCAGGAAAAAGTCCAAGTTGAAGAGGATTCAGAAAAATTTGATTCCACAGGTGAGCCATAGCTAGATTTGGCAATAATGTTGACTTTGTTGATCACAGTAATTTTTCATGTTTAATATTTTTTGTTGTTTTTTTCAGGGCATCGTGAAACTCGACCACCCGTGTATTCATGTAGACTTCCCCATCGTCCTCTGTGAGGTGTGAAATGTTGCACAGGACAGTATATGAAGTGCAGCCACAGGAACTCTTCTAAGAAAAAAGAGTGGGACCAAAGTCTTGTTCCAGTGTCAATTATTGTGGACAAGTCTGGAACAGTGGGGTCTGAAGAGGAAAAAAAAAAGAAAAAAACTGAAATTCAACATGACATATTCAGCTGAATGNGAGGTGTGAAATGTTGCACAGGACAGTATATGAAGTGCAGCCACAGGAACTCTTCTAAGAAAAAAGAGTGGGACCAAAGTCTTGTTCCAGTGTCAATTATTGTGGACAAGTCTGGAACAGTGGGGTCTGAAGAGGAAAAAAAAAGAAAAACTGAAATTCAACATGACATATTCAGCTGAATAAAATGTTATACATTTGAATTCAACTATCATCACAGGGTGCC
>JANJYP010227494.1:0-28454 GCA_024605115.1 Rastrelliger brachysoma | reverse complement strand
TATCAATACGTTCTTAGTGACTGATAGCTTCAAATTCAGGATGTTTTAAGAAGTCAGCACTTGTGATAATATTCACAACCTCTGACTGTGTGTTGGAAGCCCCTGAGGAGAAGCAAGCTTGATGAATTTAACTCCCCTGAACCTTAAGTTTAAAATGTCCCCTATCTCTGTTCAATATTTTAATAAGATTTTAATTAGGCAATTAAAAGTCTTTGGAATAGCATATGGTCATAATTACTGCTGTATGGTTCACTCGGGGGTGAATGAGCCATTAATTACTCTTAGCTGGGTCTGGGGATTGGACTTAAAATGGGTCGAGCAGGAGGAGAGGGTACTTCTTCAGACTCAACTGTCCCCTAATCAGAAATACAGACTTTCAAATTTCAATCCACAGGGGGACCAGATTGGACCAGCTATTCGGAAATCCATGACAAGAAGTTTATGCATAAAGTCCTTCTCAACTTCTTAGTAAATACAAGTTCGTTTCAAACTAGTATTTCACAAATTCAGCTAAAATATTAAAATGTTAAAGTGATAGTTTGACATTTTGGGAAATGCACTTAGCTCAGATATTTGCAAGCTAGATTCATGAGTTTAGCTAAGTGACAGTTAAACTTGGCAGTCATTGGGTTTATTTATTTCTTAATTTCGGACCTGTGTACAAACTAGTTTGTGTGGTGCAATGCTTTTTAACTATGTGACGCTTTAATCTCCGTTTAGCAATTACATCTGTCGTAACAAGGTGAAGCTGATACAATCTCTCTTAACAGGAAACACTAAATCAATTGAAGTGATGTGATAATACTTTAAAATTCCTGTGATAACTCTGTCAGAACCCACTTTGACCCAATACATGAGATTGCTGATAGAAATACTGTCACACCTCACTCATAGATAGGTATCTTCAGACATGAATGAGTAGTTGTGAAATAACCTGAGTAGAACGGGTGCAGAACTGTGTCAACACCACCCACCCGGTGAATCAGCCATTTCGTCCATATGTGCAGGCGTGCTCTGCCATTAAAGCCTCTCCTGACAGGTGATATCCTCCACATATCACATCTGCTCCTTCACACATCTGAGAACCCTTCTGTGGCATGGCGGTGTCGAGGGGGGCAGAAGGAGAAGCGCCAATCATAGGTTGAAGGCCACATCTGGGAACACATGACACGGGTTGTCAGAGGGGCGTGACGTAGGTATCCAGCGTGTTTGTGTGTGTGTGTGTACAGGTGGCTTCCTGAGATGATAGGCATACCAAGAGGTCGTATTTACCCATCAACACTTTCCAGTCAACAGGCTAGTGTGTGTGGAATCCAGGGAACCTTGACCCCCTCCTACTCTACTCGAATGGCAAAAGCTAATGAGGGTGCCACCTGTTTCTGCAGTGCTGCTATTTTTAATGCTCACACAGTCATATAAGTAGGGCTGTAAATGGACAGTATGTCATTTGATGATATATTGTGATAGTTTTTGCTGGACAGCAGAAGCTCCATTACAGGAAATGACTGGAAAAGACTGCTGGGAATTTCCTTGTTTGGTTAAATATAAAACTAATTTCCTCTTTTGTCATAGACTTTACTGCGCCATACAGTATTTTGACATGTAGGAAAGACAACATCCAAAGATTGTTTTTTTTACTTCTTCTATTTAGTAAATTCCCCTTTGCTTTTCAGATTAAGCTCGTTCAGTTTCATGTTGACAATTTGGGTTTTTTTTATTTTTATTACAATCATATGTGTTAATGAATCAGTTCATCTCTTGTGTGGGATTCAGTCAGTGTTCCCAGCAGCGCTTCTTATTGCTTCATTTAGCGGTCTCTACTTTTGCTTGTGTAATTGTTTTCGCCACACAAACTGTCAAAACTATTCTTGTCAATTATACAGTGAGCTGATGCCTATGCACCATTAATCAAATAGTGACAATTATTTGTGCCACATACTAACCATCTAAAACCACCTTAATATATTTTTTTCTGAATTTGACACTTTTTATAGTTTCATTTGTTCACTTTTTCACACCATCAGTAACCTCGTTGTGTCCAGATGTCATTATTCAGGTGTGAAAATCTCTTAAATCAGTAAATATTGATACATTTTTCTTAGTTGCCTTCAATTATTACTTTGTGCCTGCAGTAATATGAATTTTGTAAACAGTGATGAGTGCCTGTGGAACTTTTTTGAAGGCTACCCTGATCCTCTGGTTTTGTGGGCTGTAAGCCAGCCTGAAAGGAAACTCTGCAGACATTACTCAGGATTCAAATAGCTACTCACTGTTCCTGAGACACAGATTGAATTTATGTGGCTAAAACTATATTTTAGGCTTGAAGTCTTTGCATGCTTTATCTTATTAATTTACTTTGCCTTAAGGTTGGATATACAAATACTGCATTATCACAGTGTCTATCATTTCCTTATCAATTAAACTAGGCCTATATATAATCCCCAATTTGACTGCATCACTGATAAAGAAATCATAGGTGACATTTTTCATTTTTTAGTTATGAAACATGTAAATATAATGTGTCATTAGGATGTGTCTTTGATTTACTTAGATTGATAAATCACAGACTTAACGAATCAAGTCAGTATGTCTGTTTAGATTACTGACTATCTAATGATCTGTAGTTAATGACATGTTCAGTGCTTATGTCGGACTGATAAGATGTAGCTGGAGGGGATATAGAGAGATTTTAGAGGAGATCATAGAGAGAGTCGGGTGAGCATCATCCACAGCTAGAGCACACTATCATGTCTGTGTAGGGAGTGAAAGGGATGATTCAGTTTATGCATCATGCAGGAGAGAGCAGTGAAGTGCGGAGTTGCATATAGATTTCTGTGCTGTCAGAAGGGCCCTTGTTCTCTCACTCATGCTGACTTGAGCTCTCTACATACCTCGGTTAGATTTTGGCTTGATGCATGCGGGTCTCTTTTTCTGACTGTCACACAAACCCAGAATTGATGGTAGCTCCATTGCTTGTGGGTCAAGTGGTGTCTCACTTCAAATTATTCCACACAAAGAAAATTAATTATGCTTATGGCTGCACCTCTTGCCTCTTATATTCTGCAGTCCCCTGACATCACGTAGGGTGCTGGCAGGGGGGTATTAGCCAAACTTCATTTATAAGAAGAACGTTTTCCCAACCTCGTCTGCTTTTGTCATCATGATCAGAGTCACAGTACTGCTGCTATAGGCCTAAATTCTTCAGTGTCCAGACACCCTTGATTGTTTTTCCTTTTATAACTTTTAACTGTACAAATCAGAATGGTGCACTTGTGGTAAAGGTATGACAGATCTCTTGTAATGAGATCTTTTCTAATATCTAAGAGGTTTTTTTTATGAAACAGCTTGTTTCAAACTGCTTAGCTCTTAGGAAAATGACTTGATTTGTCTTTTTCATCACTAAGTGTTATTCCTCAACAGTTTCCTGGACTGAACTGACTGAACAGAGTCTGCCTGTATTTCTCCTATTCAGCTCCCATCTGTGTGTCACTGTTGCTGTAGAAATAACCCTCTTTGTGTCTTGTTCTCTGGCCTTTATCATGGCCTTCCTTCTCCTCCAAATGTCATCTTCCCAGCTCAGATTTTGGAGATGTCTGTGTTTGCAGCTTACGTCAGACTGCTTATTGACTAAGAGTCAGGAGCCCCTTGATAGAAACCAGGAATAGCTTCACTCTCTACCTTTTGCTATTGATTGCCATACCTCACATGAAACTGAATCTCCTGGTGGTTGCGTTTAATGAAGAGCTCCCTGTGGCATCTGTAGTGGAGTGTTTGCACTGCTAACTGGTTTGTCTGTATTGAATTTCTCTTCACATCTCATTGCTTTCAATTTATCATCATCAATGAATTGGCCGATAACTCCATTGCTGGTGTAATAGTTGTCTTGTGGCTTCTTTCTTTATTTTCTTAAGAATTGTTCGAGAAGTTGTGGACAAAGGAGTTATCCAGTTTCAACTATTGAATGACAAGAACAACTCAAATGTGACAACAGTGATTTATATACATTCCAGGAGAACTACAACGTTTATCTCCATTAATTTGTCATCAAAACTGAAAACATGCAGAACTGAAGCTCTCTATGACCCCTGGGAATCTAAACATAGTACAGAAACAGTGGCTGTAATGTATCGACACTTCACATTTTCCTTACTCAGTAATTTATCAAAGTATAACCAAAGAAAACTGTGCCACAGCAGCTCCTGCCATTCCTGTAATGTGAGTTGTTATCTGAGTGACACACCTTTTCATTGTCTTTGAGCTTTAGCAATGATTTCCAAGAAATTGCTGCTTTCTTTTCACTCAAGTGCAGTG
Source organism: Rastrelliger brachysoma (assembly GCA_024605115.1). Taxonomy (NCBI): domain Eukaryota; kingdom Metazoa; phylum Chordata; class Actinopteri; order Scombriformes; family Scombridae; genus Rastrelliger; species Rastrelliger brachysoma. The sequence goes on along the minus strand of JANJYP010227494.1, from coordinate 24,143 downwards.
AACAATAGAACACTAGCAGTTCAGATAAGCAGATAGCAGTCTTTTTGGGTGAAGTGTGAAGTTCCTTTTAAGTAGGTGGAACTAACTATGTTTTGGCACATAGAAACACACTTTCAAGGCTCTGTTAATGAATATACTGCAATATAGTATATATATATATATATATATATACAGAAACTGAAAGCAATATCGCATAATGCCATTCTTGGTGTGTAGTGACAAGGTCAGTTTGAGTCACACTGAAGGGAAATTCATCACAATTTTTTACCTATTAGCACTTGAGTTCAACTTTATAGTATCCATTATAGGTACTAAGGTAAGGAACTAAGAATAATCTTGCAATATTTTTGTTCAATTACTAACTTAATGGTCTACAAAATGGAAGGAAAAAAAAATCATGTTTTAGCGGTTGCATACGAAAAAGAATAGCGTCTCTACTGAGAGAATGTTTATCATTTTACTTAAAAACTTCTTAAACAAGTAACCGATTGTCAAAATAATTAGGGTTTTTCTATCATTTGACATACATTAATCCATTATTTGTTGCAGCTCTAATGTTGTTTTTTTTGCATCTTCACAGATCTCAACAGAGACCCTGCAGTGTCATGTATACATAGAGGCTGATTGGTGGAGGCTTTCTGTCTTGATCTGAGGTTACAGTTCATCAGTCCAGACCAGCATCCGTCGTCTGCAGACCCAAAGGAGCTCCCTGGCTTTACAACAGTGCAAAGGTCTTCTATTCAAGGAGCCTGGAGCTGCATGAACAGAGAGAGGGAGAGGGGGAGAGAAAAAATAAACACAGATTTAAAGAAAAAAGACACTCTTCATGAATTCTCCAAAAACCTGAAAGGGAAATTCTGCAACTTGGCCAGCATTCCTGAGGAGGCATGTGGACAATGAGTATGGCTTGGCTCTTTCTCTCAGCCTGCAGTATTCTACTTGTTGGTTGCTTTCATACAGCAGCCACAGAAAGTGACGTCACTCCACGCCTCACCTTCTCTTACAGTAAGCTTATCAATTTCTTCACTATGTAATTACTGAGTTATTGCAGTAATGTAACTGTTAGTGTTCTTTCCTTCATGTACGGTTGCATTGAATACTGGCGTTATTTGTGTATGATCACTTGATTGCAAGATAGCTGACTCATCAGGCTGTTATATCTATGGGGAGAGTGCAGCCTTTTTATAGTCCATATAAACCTGTGTGACTTTAGCCTTTGGGGTGTTTTGGCCATTACTTATTTCACTGCTGTCAAAAAACCATAGCTGTTGTCTTGTTTTTTGTTTTGTTTTTTTTGTCGTAACTCACAGCTGGACAGAGGTGAAACTCTACACAATTGTAACACATTTGATCTTTTTTCATTACAGTATAGGGGAAAAGAACTTATATAACATGGGTGATCCACAAAAAAGCAGCTGCATTTACTAATTCGAAGTAATTGTACCTACATTTCATACCCTTTAAATCCTGCAACAGGGACTGTAATTCCCAGTGGCGTCCCCACTCATTAACTTTGCCCACTGAAAAAAAATCAATACACTTCATATGTGTCCATTGTAAGAGTTAAAAGGATTTAGATGGGTGAAACGGTGTTTGTCTACACCATAATGATTTAAAATCCATGTAAATCCACACTGTAAATGGCAGCTCCATCTGGGTTGCTCTGTTGAGTACCTACAGGTCAGACACAATTAGAAAATGAACAGGGCCATTGTGCTGAGACTTACTGAGGGCAGTCTAACATAGTCTCATGAGCACTGAGAGGTATTGCTCTTATATAAGCTGTACTTCGTTGATTGCTTGCAGAATAACATACCATCCAGCCAGCTTAGTAACACAGCAATATGTCAGATTTAACTATTTAAATATGTTGAGGATATTTGCCTCTTTTTTTGCTATATTTCTGTGCAGCATGATTTGTTATGCTCTCTTCATTGATGCTGCCATGGGGACCAAACAGTAATGGTATCATCATTGATTTAATTATTCAAATGAAGCACCAGTACAGTCTAGATGACAAGTTGGGTTCAAACGTTTTGGGTGCTTTTGTATGTCTGATGAAAATTCAACAAAATGATGGCTTATGAGATCAATGCTGGCTTTCAATGACTGAACTGAGGTTAGTGACTCATTAAAGTCTTAATGTCAAGGCAGATTGTGTTGATGGATCTGTGCAAGTGATCTATTATAGACATGGAAAAAAAACATTTCCAGCATTGGTCTAGTTTTATAGCCATTCAAGCTTTCAAATAGGTCAGCCATCTTTCCTGTCTGAGCTTGTTCGTTCCCTCATGTTGAACCTCTATACCAACAGGTAATCTCTCTCACCTGCCAGCCTCGACAAAGCCCACAGCTCGGCCCTGGCGGAGCGTTTCACAACAACATACACCATCAGTCACTCGCTGAAAAGACGTTCACACTTCTCCTCGTTTTGATGGAAAGATTTGCTTTTAGGGGCGTGCAGCCAGTGTTAAACACCACTGTATAACATGAAAAACCCAAATCTCAAAAGCTTAGAAGACCAGACTGTATGTGCTGTACATTCAGTACAGGTGAGACTTGTCTTTTCTATTTTGTCTTTTTTTTGTCTTTTATTGTAGCTAACCTAAGGCTCAGGCAGCTTGTTTTGCAATATCATTTATATTGCTGTAACTTTAACCACACTGATAAGGTTTAACCTTTTGGATTCTGGGCCCTACAGGAAATAACAAAGCTTAAACAGCTGAGGTAGTTTTAATGCCCCATAAAACCTAACAAGGAGTCACTCTGTCACGTCTTACCAACCATTCCTGACATGGTTAGAGGCTCCAAGTCACCTGGAATCCATTGGTTGGCTTTTGCAGCAAGTCTCACAAAAAGCACTGAAATACATCAACAGACGTTAGCATGATGTTGGTGTTTGCCAGTTATTTTAATTTTTTTGTAAAGCCACGCTCTATCCCGCTGGTGAAGGTTAGTGGGGACTGGTGATAGAAGTCTTGCTGTGGTAATGTCAGTTTTACTACACTGACATTTCCCAGCCTCTCGCAGAAGGGCTTTGTCACATTGTGTTTACAGTATCAAAGCTGAATGCAAGGCTGTGGGCCTGGGGACCTGAACTTTATACAGCAGAAGACGCTTGGCCTCATCATGCTTTCTATCACTCTGTTTTGATGCCAGTTAGCTGAAGGCGTGCATGCTTTGACTTCGGTAGGGCAGGCGGGAGCCCTGCTTGGCTGCTTCTCATCCGGTAACATTTTCGCAGACCAACCTCCCCTCCTCTTCTCTCTTGCTCTCTCTCTCTGTGTCCTGCAGTCCCCGCCTCTGCCTTAATGAAGAGGGTAATCTGCCATGAATAATGAATGGGGATTTGTATGTGTTATGGTGTGAACACTTGTCTGGTTCTCATTATGTGCCTATCAGGACGGATCATGGGTTCAGGGAGTAGAGCCTGCATCTGCTTTTCTCTCTGCTTTTGTTCCAGGCTTTAACACAGACCATGCTGAATGGCTTAGCGTGTTAGAAAACTATTTAAAGGCACACCTATGAGCTGTTTACATTGCAGTGTTTGCCCGCTGAGCAGCTCGGTCCTCTTTCAGACATCATTTTGTGTGTGGATGGCTGTAAGGTAATTTTGTTTAGAGGTCATGCCCACAGCCACACTGGGAGTGAAGCGTTATTAATTATTCAAAAGCTGTCGTGTCTCAACCAGTCGAATCATCCACTCTCAACTAATTCACAATGACAGCAGCGTCAAGTGAGATAACAACTTTTCAATACTGTTTCAGTGCCACATAGCTGAACAGTGGCTCTTCCTGCTATGAAAATTTTATCATAATTCCCCAGATTACTTGTTAAAACCTTAAAGTGTATTAGTATGAAAAGTAATATGATTTTGCAACTTACTATTATTTTTTATGACCTTGTTTATTGATTATAGTTTAACAATCAGAAAATAGCGATTAGGGCCCATCAAATATCAATAGACCACAAAGTTATAAATTGCAGCTCTCGAATGATTTATTAATCATTCAAACAGTTGCTTGTTAGAAAATTAATCTGGGACAATTTTGATAATGCTCCTGTATGATATAAATTAAACATTTTTGAATTATAGTTTATTTTAGTTGAACAAAACAAGTAATTTGAAGATGAAACTTTGATTGGCATTTCGAAACAAAATGAGTTAATAGATAAAATGGTTGCTGCACTGTTCAAATCATAATGTGAACGTGAATCTTTTATATGAAGCAATTTATTTCAATATTTCTTCTTGATAAAGACACCAAATGGGTTTTTTGAAGTGGAATAGAAAGCTACATATTATTATTATTTCATAGATTTTACCTGAATCAGAGTAATAATTTTATTTAAATGTAAATATAAAGCTTTAAATGCAGCAAATGGTGATTTTTAGGGATGCAACGGTATTGAGTATTTTACTGAGCCATTCGGTATACGCTACCAGTTCAATACGGGTGGGTGACCTCTGAATTAGCTCAAAACCTCTTGACAACGAATTACGTGCATCTCGCATGTAATGTGTAAAAATTACGTGTGATCACCACACAAACAGTCTCCAACCAAAGTCAATTAGGATGCAATACGTACAGGACACACATATTTTCAAACATGGGACAACCACACAGGCAATCTCCACTGAAACTCAATTAGGCACACACACGTATTCTCAGTCAAAGCGGCACGCTGTGGGTATATAGATCGATCTCGTCATATTTTAATATACTTTCTGTATTAAAATATGTTTTGACAAGATTTCTAGCAAAATGTGCATTTTGTTTTTACAATCTGTTATTGTTCAGCAATATCATGTATGGTTGATTAGTAACAAAGCATTTTTCAGCCGCTGTCATTTGCTGCATGACGTCTATTCAACATTATTTTACTATAGGCCAGGTGCGACACAGCAATCTTTTGTCTTTATTTTTTTGTAAATATTCTGTGATGAGAAGCGATTTAAAGCAGACAGGTTGCCAAGTGATTTGAAATCATATCTGTGTTTTTTCCACGGGACATGCTCATTAAATTAATGCATTCATTTATAATTCCCATGTATTGTATAACTCCACCAGTTGTCATTGTTGAGAGGTATACTACATGAATCAGCCCCTTGCCCCCTGATTGCCCTGATTGTTCTCAATCCATCATGAAAAGATAGATTGTTGATTCTGACACCCACTCTGTCCAGTCCACCTGGATGGGGGGCATTCATCAAACTCAGCAGACCCTGTAAAATCACTCTCATCATCTGCATTTTTCAGGTGTTGTGAGGAGTGTTTCTCTGCTGCTACTGTAATTACACAGCATGCTGGTGGGCCACTCAGGTCAGAGTGTAGCTGTACAGTTAGAAACATGTCATGACCTCATGTACAGTCCCCCTGTTTTTGATGTTATCTCTGAAGGAGAGGGGTCATGTTGAGTTCCTGATGAACCAGCAGCTGCTTTTCATTATTGTGGTTAATCCAGGGTTAACCCTTGTTGCTCCCTAACCAGCACACTGGCCTCTCAGCATTTTTCATGGGAAAAGGATCCCTGAGGAGTTGGAGGCTCTTTTAATAGTTTTAACAGGTTTGTTTTATTTAAAAGTTAACAGATTAATTTGTTTCTATCCCCCTAATAAATTGCCCCATCATAGCTTGTTATTACTCATCCCTGCTGTGCGAACACACAACACACATTATTTATCTTCTTTCTTGAGGCTCCACGCTCCAATTTCCTCGGCATTCAGAGTATTTGCAGAATTTACAATGTGACTTTCCAACCTCTGTTTCCTGGAGTTGTGTTCAAAATTGCCACCGATGGTGAAGTGGAGACAATATCCCGCTAACAAGATGCAGCCACACAAGTTAGCAATACAAACAGCAGGCTCACAGCTTTCCTAATGAATCTCCTGGTGAATTGACCCTCGGCCTGTTGTCTTAATGTATTCCAGATGCATTAGTCTCTGTCCTTCCACTTCCCAGGTCTAGATTCCCACACAATTACCCATCCAGCAGCAGCTTTTAATAGCTAGTTTAAAAAGACTTGGGATAATTCAGTTAGAGCTCCAGTGTGGCCTGTTTTCTGTCTTTGTGTCACCAGTCAATGTGACAATAGTGGGAGCTCTGGCACTGCTCTGACACCGACCCAGTGGCACTGTGGTTTCCTGTGGCAGCTTTTGATGTCTCACCCTTAGCAGAGGCTTTTAATCACTTCCTCTCAGAGCAATTGGATTTACACAGGTTCATCTGTTCTATCCTGAGCAAAGTCCTTGAACATATACAATACACAGATGAAGACAATGAAAAGAGATTCATCACTGGTGTTTCTTTGCACTGCACTGCAAAATATAATTTCTATCTTGTGTCTTTGTTTTCAAAAGCGGATCCATCGCGTCATTTGCACCACATCAGGCATCAGCAGTGATTGGGTTTCAATGAAAACTGAAATATAATCCCCATACAGAATGTGGAAAACTATTGGCAAGACAAAAAATGGCTATGTTGAGTGTTCTATCATGTTGTGTCAAAGATTAGAGAATATTAATGTTCACTCACTCTGGGGGAGTTGATTTTTTTTTTTTTTTGTACCACAACCATTTTCATGTTAAGGCTTAAAATTCGTGGGCATTGTTATGTTGAGTGACAGCTCTCAGAGTCAGAGATGTTAACTCTTTGCTAAGCATCGACTGGACTAGGCTAGGCTCTCTCTTTGCTCCATATGGAAAGTACACACGCAAAAACCCAAGACGGCGCTGTCCACTCGCCCATAGGATGATCTTCAAATCAGACTTGTCTGAAGATGATGTCACGCTGCTATATCCATATTTTTTATGGTGCAAACTGGTCCTTTTGGTTAAACTACTCATATTATACATATTATAATTAGAATGCTCTCGATCTCAGTAAACAGTCACAGCCATTTTTTTCATCTACTGCTGGACTGCCACTGCCTTGTTTTAACAGTAACAAGAAACTGTATCTGTCTCATCTTAATACAAATTAACAGAGTTAACACACTACAAACAGTATTCATCTGTGACAATACTGCAGTAAGTAAATAAGAGCAGGTGCTTATTTTAAATGAAGTATGCATCCTTCAGATCTCCTCAACATACAGCTGTGAGAGTTGAGGAAGTCCTTTCCTAAGAGAGCATGCTGATTGAATCAGCCTGTTATAGATGCCCTATGAAAGAAGGCACTTAGATTTCTGTCACCAACGAACAAATTACTCCACAGTTCCCCTCTGGAGGCAATATTTGGAGCTTTTAATTATTGTTGGACTTTTTTGGATACAGACTCATCAGAAAATCAGCAGCAAAAGTGCAGCAGAATTCCTCAAAGTCCAATATAATTAATTTCCCCTCTAAATAGATTAGCAAGCCAGTCTAGACAAGTATTTCAAGCCATTTAACAGTGTCATTTGAAGAAATGACTCTTAATTACATAATAATGGCAGTGATCTCATATTGCTTACAGCTGCCAGAGGTTGAACCACTGAGTGCTCTGTTCATGCACTTTTATGAGAGGTCACAGAAGTGAACCAGACAAAGCTACTCTCTCAGGCTCAAGCAAGGAGGGTAACAGTGATATGGTGAGGTGTAAAGCCCTCCAGCTCTGCCTGCTGGTTTCTGTTCTTGTTGTTTAGTGTTTTCAGATTTCAGTTGGACATAATGTCGTCTTTCAGCTTGACCTGTGACCAGTGTTGCCACTGTCAGTCCAGAAGAGACAGCAGAGTTGAGATTAGTTTGATTTTATTTTTTTTTCTTCCAGAAATTTACATAATGTAATAAATGGTTGAATTGTACATGTGTCAAAGATAGAAAAGTGTCAGGCTATGCAGATTTTTTTGGTTATGTACTGTGTTTTTTTTTAGTTATCTGCCTCTGAATCTGTGGACAGTTTTCTTTGGGGACTATTCAGTGAAATATTTTAACAGAGGAATTGTTTCTAGACAGCCGCCTGTTGAATCTTTATTATCTTTAAATGTTGTTAGTACTGCTAATTAAATGTCATTGACTTTCTTGTATCAGGTCAAAGGCAGATGTCTGAAAATTGAGTTGAAGACATTTATGTATTGCCAGATATTATTACAGTAAGAAGTTGGTGACAAATTATGAGAAAAAAACAACATTGAGTCTTATATGTGTTCATTCATCATAAGAGGCAAGAACAATTTCAGTGTGCTTTGTCATGGATTCACCCTTTGTAACCCTACTGGAGGCATGAACAGTCTTGTTTTGATCCTATACAAGTTCAACTGGGTTGAGCTCTGCTGACTGTCATTCAGATAATCGTCTTACTCAGGAAACCATTCAGTGACACTCTGTGGAAGCATCTTTACTTATTTATTTAAGGTTTCCATTACAAGTTACACAAATTATTAGGGCAATGTCTATCAATTATTTTTATTATTGATTAACTTTCTCAAATAAGCAATTAGTTGTTTGTTCTATAAAATGTTAGAAAATGGTGAAAATTGTTGATAATGGTTTGCGAAAGCATCTCAAATGTGACATAGTTGGCATTTTGCCTCAATCAGCAGTCCATAACCCAAAGATATTTAGTTTTTTAGTTTCTTGCTGCCATATGACGACCCCACCCATGTCAAAGAGGTACTATGAAGTACTCAGTCGTAATGAAAAAGCACCAAAACTGAGCCGTGCCAAGCCATACTGTGCCATGACTGTGTAGTGGAAAAGTTCCAATAGAGGACTAAATAAACCAGAAAACAGAGGAATAAAAATGTCAAAAGGAGAAACTGATTTCCCATGAGAACGATGGCTGTTTTGTTGCTTTTATCCGTTGCTTTTTGTTTTTCCTTTATTTTTTTCTTCCTTTCTGTTACCTTTGTTATTGGATACTGATTGTGCATTCTATTTTTCTGTTGCTGAACGTCATGGAACAAATGCCACTGACCGATTAAAAAAAGGAAAAATTTAATTGTAAAAGCAAACTAATTGTAGCTCTATTTAGGCTTTTAATTATTCCTCTGAGAAAGAGTTGCTTACTCACTGTGTGGTCGCAGTAAGCACATGCAGCAACCTGATCATAACCACTTCAGTGTAAATACACCCTAAAAATAAAGTCCTCCAGTCAAGTGATGCACCTCAAAGGAGGAGCCATGTATTCTTAATAGGAAAGCTTTCTCAAAGGTTATGTTAGAGAAAGGCAAGATGGATGACAACAAGGATGAACTTCTGTAGTATGTGTTGTACTGTATGTTGTACCTCTTCAGTAGTGACATGATAGCCACTTGGCTGGCCTCTCTGTGGCTCCACATACAAGCTGCTCTTCTCTCTCCGCTAAAGTGCTTCATCTCTGTGTTTCCCTCTTCCTGATACACACCACAACATTTCTAGAGCTGCACTGTCATGAACAGCCCCTCAGGAATCGACCTCAGACAGTCAAACAACAATGGAGGGGATTCTCTAAGAGACTGTGGCATGTGTGGAGGCGAGTTTAGGACGAGTTCAAGTAGGATACACTCAGGCTTGTGATGCTGTTTTTTTAGGGTAACAGCCTGCACAGTGTTTGACCTCAAATAGTTATTCTATCCTGGTTTTGTGGTTTCAGGAGTGTTGCTGCCCATTCAGAATCCAGAGTGCCTAAGAGTCATTTCAAGTACACGCTAACTTTTTAAAGTTTTAATTGTTTCATTTTATAGGATGTCAGATTATAATGAAAAATGAAAATAATGACTTCACTTTTAGAACATTCTCTGAACCCCCTTGGCTCTCTTTCTGATGATGATTGTAGCCTTTGGAGGCTGATGGCCAGTGTTTCTAGGTTTCTGGTATGGATACCAGATATTAGGGCTAAGACTTCCTCTTCTGTGCAGTTGTCATTGTTTACAATCTGATTAACCACTTGAGACAGTCCAGACAACATTTTGGCTAATCTGTATAAATGGATTTTTATATATATACAGAATAATACAGATAAGTGTCCAAAAAGTAAACAAAAAGAGAAATTGTTATCAGCAAGCCAGTGATATTAGCCAAATGTTTCACCTTTGCTGTATTATTGTTATCTAGTCTTTACAGGTTAAGTTATCCATAAAAGTAAATATTTTTGAAGGTGGTGAAATCAGGTGGTCTTGTTAAAATAATATGATTTATCATGCCAACTTTTTTTGTTAGTTGAATTTATCTATTGTTTATTCTTTTTTTCATATCAATTCATGTTTATTCTTTAAGTACACTGTTGTATGAATAATGAACATGGTTAAAACATGCTGTTTTCATACAACATTTAACAGTTACCTTCCCCTCTGAGAATTAACCAATAAGTCTATGCCGAAAGATGATTCATGGTTTCCTGATATTATAAATGGAAAGCTCTTTACCATTCAAAACCCTCTTGGATCTTTTTAATGATACTCAATTAGGGGCCCTATGTTTTTCTCCGTCAGCTGTGGTCGTTAAGTATGACAGTGGTGATCTGACTCCAGAGAATAATTGTGTAGATATCCTCATCTATGAAAATCCCTCAAAGCTTTTGTTATGATTCAGGCTTTGGCCTTTGTCTTTCTCTGTGTAAATCACAGTTAAACTTGCCGAAGGCTCTGTGGGGAGGAAAAAAAAAAGGTGGGGTGGGACAGGGACGGTACCGGCACAGAGCAGCACTCCATTTACCCAGTGATGATAGTGAGTAGGAGAGAGAACAGCCCCAAAGGGTCCATGTACAGTACACAGAGCAGAGCCTCATGTGGTTTTTACAGACAGATTTAACTACAGTAAGGCTCTCTGTTGCCGTGGTGATGGACTGCTATTAACATGCCGTTTTCCCAAGGGAGAGGAAGTCTCTCAACCTCCTGTACCTACCCAGGGAGGTGAGGTTATATCAGGTCACATATAATGCAGTGTATGCGCCACATAGTGTGCTTATTATCAGTTGAACTTAATGACAACTTCTCTGTCTGGACTGGATTAGTTTTATGCAGGAAAGTGCCATAATTGTAATGATTACCACCAACATGTGTGGTTTTAATCCAGTGTGAATCTGCCGAGTCTGAGATTCTTAGTCTGAAAGTGAAAATACAGAGAAAGAGACAGAGAGGTTAACTGACATAACAACTGAACGAAACATAACACTATCAAAATTACTTTTGTTAATATAATAATGCATTACTGTTTTGCCAACATGGTAGAGGTGAGACTTTGACTTCTTAATTTTATCTAAGGGTCTGTAGAAAAATCTTTAAGGAAGGGTGTCCGGAAAGTAAAGGGAGGGGCTCGTGTATTGGTTTAGTTTTGCTGAAGGAAGAATGATCTACATTTTTTGGGAGAACAAGAGAGGGGATTTTCCTTTGTTTTTCTCACCTCATATTTAAACCTTCTGTGAAAAGATTTTAAAAAAAACAACTCAAATTGATATAAATGATGTTCACAATGTACCATAAAGATGCATAGGACAGCAATTCTATCTAATTTCTCATCATAACATGCAGAAAAACACAAACTACTACATGATGTATGTGATGAAACATCTATAGACAGGAAAAGGAAAAAAAAAGTTAAATTTGACACATTTGTCACAATAAAGTGACAAGTGCTCAAATGTTAAATTTTGCATTTGCTAATTAAAGTTTAAAACATTTTCAGTGTCGTTTCTGATAATGAAATTGATGTTACAGTGTGTTAAATGTTCTATTATGCTGAGATTTTTTGTCATATTGGGAGGAGGCTGCTGCAGGCAAGGGGAGTGTCCAAAGAAAATATTAGCTCTGGAGGAGGCTTTTGCTTTTTTTTCTCCCTCTCCTGTATCTTTTGTACAATTTCTGAAAGCACATGTTTATGTATAAATCATAGAAAACAACACTGCATTACAGCAGGAAATTACATAATTAAAACAATATTAGTGACAATTCATTGGTAAAAACAAGTCCTTTCAGCTGTTATTTTTTTACCGTATTTCACATTTGTCACATTACAAGAGCAAAGGTTGCATATCATAGCTTCACATGCTTCATGTTTCCATCAGCTCTCCACTTCTGTTTATGCTGGCATGCAATTAAGGCAAGTTGTTCAAGCTGGGCCAGCAGCAAAGGCCTCCAGGCTGCTGCAAATCTGAGATACACACTGGCATTAAAAGCAGTGATTAGGAGAGCTGATGATTTAACCCCTGGCTTCAGACAGGAGGTGTTAATATGGTTGGAACAAAGCCATTCACTTACTGTCACAGAAACATGAGGAATTTGCTCTTCCTGTTTCTGTACTGCTCCGTCATCTCTCTATGATGAAGAGCTGACAGGATTTAGAGGCTGCAGTTGCACAGACACACAAACACAGACAGTACAATCGATTATGTTCTCTAGTGTTTGGTTTTTGTTTTTGTTTTTTTGAGTGTACCACATACTGCATGAAGCCCAGATCGTTAGTTGTGCTGTAGATCTCCTGTCCAATAACAGTGTGATTTGTGAAACAGACTAATATGATAATTATAAGTAGATGGACATATGATAGTATAATTCAACAATGAAAAGGATGTATGTGGAGCTTCTCTGCACCAGCACCTTGCTGCCTAGGCCATCTAATTTACATTAGATGTATTTCCTGTCAGCCTACAATTAAATTAAAATAGCTCATTTAAGACAATTTGAAGGTGTATTTCTGTGTTTTGTAGGATCTAAATTCTTGTCAAAATCTTTCATCAACACAAAAACACACAAGAAAGGTGTCAAACGAGAAAACAAGCCCTGTGATATCCTTCTGAGGAGTGGCATATTGTGTTGGTGTGTCTTACTTAAGACTCAGTGTCAGCAGTGTGTCAGTGAGGTACATCACATTTTGTGACCATACTCACAAAAACATGTTCAAAATGCAATCATTTGCATATCTATCTTTCCAGCTTTTAATGGCTTTTATAATGTACTGTGCAATACTCCTCATCACTGGCAACTTAATTAATGAATATTTACTTTTTTGTGTTTGTTTCTGTTCAGATGCAAAGGAGAGAACAACCAAAAGTTTCTCAGTCAGTGGGGTCTATAACTACACCTCCCTCCTCCTCAGTAAAGAAGACAACATGCTGTACATCGGAGCTCGGGAGATTCTCTTTGCTCTCAACCTTTCTGATATCAGCGCAGTGAAGCTACAAAGAAACGTAAGAGCCACTGTGCAACAGTCGGTAAACTACAACACTACATACAGTATACTGTCTCTGTATACTGTGAATGCAGTTATAATGTGATCCCAGAGGTGCTGCATGAATATGGTTATAAATAAGATATAATCCCTGAAGTCCGTTGTGAATATAACACACCCAAACTATATTAAGCCTGCAGTCTAACTGTGTATCTGCTTTGTAGCTCACATGGAAAACTCCAGAGAGGAAGCGAGAGGAGTGCAGTTTCAAAGGGAAAGACCTGCAGGTGAGAGAGTGGCTGGCATGAAGCTCAGATGGCTCAAACATTATTTACATGACTGCAGGTTTTCCTCCTCAGTTAAGCTGACCATTGTTGCAGCTAACTTTGGAAAGAGACTTGGGGCAGAACCTTGGAAATTTCCTGTCAAGTTGTAACTTTCCACTCTCCAACAATGGATTTTTTTCCCTTCCTTTCAAACAAACTTTTCCTGTATTCCTCATTTTCTTTAATCACCCTGCTGCTCCATTACCATACAGATTTAGAAACCTATGAATGTGATTATCTACTTGTTATGAGCGAACACATTAGAAGGAGGAATGAGTGTTTGTTTTGAGGATTAAAAACTGGATGGAAAGGAATAATTGGCATCAAAATATGGATGGAAATTTTATTTTAATAAAACAGTGCACACTTTGTTGTAGTTTCATTTTTTTTTTACAAGTGCTTTTCCAGACTGTGGTGAAAAATCTCCAAATAATTTGTATTTTCTTTCCATTTCTAATTTTACACGCAGGAAATAAAAAAATATCCTTTGGGTGATGGGTTAAAAATAAAATAGCAGGAATTTATTTAAGCTGATTCACTCTTTTTTTACATGTATTTTTGTGATAATTGCTAACATCCTTATTTTTAAGCTCTATTTTTTTCTTAATAAAAGAAAAAAAAAAGCATATTAACCTGCATCTTAGTATTTGTAAAGAAAATATTAATTTTCAACCATTTTATGACACTCTTGTCTGTGTTTTCTGTTACAGACGGATTGCTTCAACTACATCAAGATTTTGCTGTATATAAACAGCACCACTCTGTATGTGTGTGGAACATACGCCTTCAGCCCCATCTGTGCTTACATAGTGAGTGTTTATACTGTATGAAACATTTATTCCAGTGACGTGCTGTGTGCAGCTGGACTCTACCTGTGCATGTGTTGTTACAGAATCTGAAAAGTTTTCAATCAGTGCACATTATTTTTTTTTTCAGAAATGAGGTGGAGGAATTTATATGATGTTTATTTAGTAGACTGTAGAGGAAGAGAATCTAAGATGTGATGTGTGCTGCTTCCTGCTCTCAGCTCACTTAGCAGTCTGGCTGTGGCTCGGCCAAGATAGAAGGTGCATTATTTTATTATCTCCTGTTGCAAAGGGAAATGGATCAAAATATTTAATGCATGTAATCAGATTATACTGCATGAATCGATCCAGTTTTCAGTCCTTCTCTCTGTATCCTTCAAAGCCTTTTAGAACAATCCATAACAAACATACAGGGATGATCTATGTCTCAACTTTCCCTGAGGACTGACTGACCAGTTTTTTTAAGAGAGGGACAGACTGACAGTGGTCACTATCAGAGCAGATTGCAGATGTACTTTCAAGTTTAACATGTGGTGTGTGTGTTCTCTGCAGAACACAGCAGACTTCTCCCTCGTCAAGAGTGATACTGGTGAGATTGTTGCAGAGGATGGACGAAGCCGCTGTCCCTTCAACCCTGAGTACAAATCCACTGCCATCATGGCTGGTAGGTCCCAAAATGGCTGTCAGCTGTCAGTGAAATCAAGCTTAGTTTTAAACTTATAGACACTGGTCTGGGAATCAGCAAAGTAACAAGATACAGGTGTTTGATATGGAGACAAATTGGGGCATAACCTCTGGATTTCATTACAGTGTATGACGCAGACGCCCATTCCATCATGGTAAACACTGTGATTATGCTGGTCTTCCTTATTGTGTTGCAGATGGAGAGCTGTATGCTGGTACAGTCAGTAATTTCCAAGGAAATGAGCCCATCATTTACAAGAGTCTAAGCCAAGGAACTGCTCTAAAAACAGAAAACTCTCTGAACTGGCTTCAAGGTACAGTGTTAACAATGCTTTTTATTATATGTTGCCTCATAAAATCACAACTATTATGAGATAAATCACATTTTTAAACTGTCAGTAAGCTGTATGAGAAGTCCAGAAATTAAGACGATCAGAAATGATGTGGATGAAAAACATTTAGTCTTTGTTATTATCTGATTTTTTTTATTCTATGTGCTGACGTCATAGGGAATTTGGACATCTTTCCCTGGATGCCAGAATTTCATTTCCTGTAGGTTGATAGTATTGTTCATGCTGTGTTTCTTTCAGACCCAGCCTTTGTCGGCTCTGCCTACATACAGGAGAGCCTGCCCAAGGGCAACCTAGTGGGCGATGACGATAAGATTTACTTCTTCTTCAGCGAAGCGGGAAAGGAGTTTGATTTCTTTGACAACACCATTGTGTCACGCATCGCTCGCGTGTGTAAGGTGAGTGATGCTTGAAGGCAGATAGTCAATCTAAAGGGGCCTTTGTACCCTTCAGCAGCGCATCCTGACAATCTGTACTGCAATCTGTCACACCAGGAAAAAAACTTTGTTTGTGTATATGTATTTGTGTGCAGCACGTGCTCCTATACATCATATGTGAAGTCTTCTGAAAGCAGCTTACAGTTTAAATATGATGAATATAGCTCACAGACCTTCTGGGCAGTGACGCAGGAAACAAATTCCTCTATGTTTGATTCTTTTTCTCCAGATCCTCTCCTCCCTCTATTCTTATCATGTTTCACTAAATATTTGTGTTGAGGCAGGACTCAGTAGCCAACTGGAAATGGTTCAGGATTACTGTAGCACTAGATCCATGTACAGAAATGGATTATCACCTGAAGTACTTCAGCTCAGGGCTTTTGAACTAAAATGCAGACCTCACAAAATAATTTCTTCGGGTTCCTCTCAGTTCTGCAGACCGGACTGCTGCTCGTATCTGTGAAAAGAGAATCATGTTTATAGCCGTCCCAGGAGAATGAGAAAGAGTGGCTGACAGTTTGACATTCACCTCAGAGAAAACATGACAAGTTAGAGCTATCATTTGAGGATAGCAAAGACATTTTTAATATTTCAAACTAAAACATGACTGCATCTAAAATATGTGTTTTTTAAAATATGGTCAATCACAACTTTTTAGGTATCTGCTCCACATGGAGAGCTATGTTTGTTTTCATTTTAAAGCCTTGGCCATCTCCAGGTGTGTGTCCTGGCAGTCACCTTGTTGTCAGATAAAGGCGAGACACTAGTTCCAGTATGTACGTCAGGTATAAACCCCAAGGTATTTGGAGGCCCAGCTAATTCACACCGCCCACAGCGTTGTTCATATTTTTCATCTTGTTTGCTCAGTTTTTCCGTACATCCAACTAAAAACATCATTCTAGTTAACAGAATTCATAAATATCTTTCATAAATACTGTATGGCTTTCGTCACTGAGGACGGAAATGAGTAAAAATGTGTTTAAGACTTGAGTTCCCAAATAAAAATAAGACACAAAACTATTTCAGAAGTGTAAAATCTTATACATGAACTACGATTTCAAATCAAATGATTGCTCAGATGTAGGGTTTCATTCCCTTTTAGTTTTGTCATAGAGTGATTCATTTTCAGACAAGTGATATCTTTAAGTTTGATCTTTTTTACTCTGTCTGTGGTCTCCTCTTTGTTGTATTTTCAAGTGTTTAGTACACAGCTTTCACTTCAATGAGGCTAACTATGAAATGATAAACAATGTTTTTCTTGAAACAAACAAAACAAAACATGTTCTCTTTTGCAGGACTGTTCTGTTTGCCAGAGAGAAGTCATTACTGGCTGCCATGTTTGGGGCTTTTTGAACAGCCCTTGAAAGAGATGCTTTTACAAGAGATTAATGAATGGGATGCATTTACTTCAATTATTCAGAAGTCAGTTAAGCATAGAATGGGATTAAATTATAAACGTAAGGTTCAGCGAGGAGGTCTGTGGAATATACTGTATGTTGCTCATTATCTGCCTGAGTTACTACAATGAGTAATTGCTTCAAAAGCTCAGTATTGGTCATGTGTCATTTCCTCTAATTAATGTAATACTAAAATGACTCAATTGAAGCTTCATGTTAAAGGGTTTTGTGTAGTTTAGCTCATTTATCATTTCTCTCTGTTCCTATGCTCTGCTCATTGTACAACTTATTTCCTCTAACAAGTTAGCCTTCATCTTGTTAGACCTGTGCCTGTGAAAATTCGGATAATTGCTGCCACAATCCTCAAACCAAAACAGTATCTTGTACATTATATTGTTGTAGGTGTAACATCTATAGTCACCCTCCCAATGTCTGGAAAACTTTGTGGGTCATGTATAATGATTATACACAAGATACTGTAAATCACCTTCACACTGAGGTTTAAAGATGCGGTTGCTCTCCAGTTTGCACAGTTATCCTATTGCACAATCTCTGTCACCAAATTAGCCTGCCTGTCAAGGAGGTCTCGTGCCACACATCACTTTGAAGGCTAGCAACAAAGGCACCGAATCACAGCAATAGTGTCAATTGAGGAGGGGTTGTCGAGGAGCAATGTCTCTTTTTCTTTTTGATTTAAAAGCATTTGCCCTCCTCAAAGCCCTGAGTGTTTTTATATAAGCCAGTTGTATTTTCATGACCTAGAAATCTGCTACCTCAGGGTAAAGTATATCTGTTACACATTGATTGATTTAGCTCATTATGCTGTTATGATAGAAGGTTGATGTCTCTCAATTATGTCACTTCAAACAGATTCACTTTTTGAAACAGTGCTTTCTATGTTTTGTAGGCACACAGGTAAATAAATAAAAAAACAACATAATTTTGCCTAAAATGAAGCTGCACACCATTCACTGTATAGTATAGTATAGTAAACGTTATGTTGTAATGTACCACATGGTGCACATTATCATTTCATGCCTTTTACAAGCCTGTCAAATCACACGTGTGTATCAGTTTGTTTGTGCAGCAGCCTTGTCATCACTGCTAACAGGTGTCAGTCTTATATTCTTGCGCCCTCTACTGGCCACACATTAAACAATTCTGACCATTACCTTACCTGTGTCACAGGGTGACTTGGGAGGCGAGAGGGTTCTGCAGAAGAAATGGACAACCTTCCTGAAGGCCCAACTCTTGTGCTCTCTGCCTGATGATGGCTTCCCTTTCAATATAATCCAAGACATGTTTGTGCTGACACCGAGTCCCGAGGACTGGAAAAACACTGTGTTTTATGGAGTCTTCACATCTCAGTGGTGAGGACTAACTTTTTAATAAAAAAAATTTGTGGCACAGATGTCTTTATTTGAAAGTAATCAGACAGGAAATCGTGGGAGTTAGGGAGAGGGGGGGCACACGCAGCAAATGACGCCCGGCCAGTATTTGAACCAGGCTCAGTTGTAGAGTTCCTTATACGTGACATGTGCTCTAACCACTGGACTATCCTAGCACACCATGAGGACTAACTTTTGAACAAATGTAGTAGCATCTTCAGGGTATGTTGTCCAGATTGGACATACAGAAGAAATATGTCAGAGGTGTGGTTTAAAAATGTGGAAAAATGAAAATTTAATAACTTCAAGTGTTTATAATATAGAGTGTATAATGTGCAGTTACACACATTACACTTGTTGGAGTTTTTAAGGTTGATTTTAGAGTAAATATCAGTATAATTGTCCTTTTCAATGTCAAACAACAGTAAGACCATGAGGATATAAGATCAAATATCCAGAAAATAAAATGTGAGCTTTATTTTCTATACTCAATTTTATTTGGTTGATTGCAACCAACTTCCGAATGAGGTATACAGTACCTCAGTACACAGTCTCCTGGTCCTGAGTGCACAATTACAGTTAATCTCTGCATAGAGTTGGTCAGGCCTTCAGTGTAAACAATGTAATGTTACAAAGATCTTTTTTCCAAGATTTGTATAAGATCAGAAAAAAAAGTTAATGAATCAGTGTTGTTGAGATGCTTGTTTATGTTTTTTAAGGTACAAGGGTGCTTCGGGAAGCTCTGCAGTGTGTTCCTTCACTATGGACCAGGTGGAGAAAGCATTCAATGGTCGATATCGTGAGGTCAATAGAGAAACCCAGCAATGGTACACATACAACCATCCAGTCCCAGAGCCTCGACCCGGAGCGGTGAGTACTTGCCTGCTTTCATCTGCTATAGAACCAGTAGACATATGTCAGTATTTGACAGCATGTCAGCTGCATAAGGAGTCTCATATGTTCCTGTATTCTCATCAGTCCCACGATCAGAGCTTAAGCAGATCTCTGTTGGCTGGCGTCACTCCCCGCCTCTCTTCCTAAACATGATTCTTATCAAACTTCTGTGGTTTTCATTTCCTGGTGGATTTATCACAGCTGAATCAGTAGGGGGAAAAACAAAGTAGTGCTGTGCAGCAGCAGTTGGTGTTGTTATCCAGGGTTTGAGTGAATGTATGTAAAAATAACATACCGTACCATGTTGCCTTCACAGTGTATCACAAACACCGCAAGAGAGCAGGGCATCTCATCCTCACTCCACATGCCGGACAAGGTGCTGAATTTTGTGAAAGACCGCTTCCTGATGGACAGCGTGATCCGCAGCCAGCCGCTTCTGCTGAAACGTAATGTTCGCTACACACAGATCGCTGTCCATCGAGTCCAATCTGCACACAAGGCCTATAATGTAATCTTCATCGGCACAGGTAGATGATGACACATCATTCATTAGTCATATATCTCATTATCTTGTGTTATTCATTTTTTGTATTTCTTCATATCTACATAGAATTTAATCAAGTTTAAATTATGTCTTCTCTAGATGATGGAAGACTTCATAAAGCCATTAATGTTAACAACAAGATGCACATCATTGAGGAGATGGTGCTCTTCCATGACTCCCAGCCAGTGCAGCACATTGAACTGGACTCTGAAAAGGTACATTGGTGCACTGATGAGGGCAAANATTGAACTGGACTCTGAAAAGGTACATTGGTGCACTGATGAGAGCAAAATCACTTTTATGGCACTTTCTCATGGTGGGGGACAATAACAAGCTCGCTGAATGTATTTATTGGCAGTTTCGACACTCTATGAGCCATGGAGAGTCACTGCCTGAAGGAGATCTCACGTTAAATGAGCTCATTACAATTATGCAACTTTCTCTGAGGGAAATGCAAACATCTGGGGTTGTTACAGCTGGAACTGTGACATCCCTGAATCCTGGCTTGTTTTGCCCGTTTAGATTTTTACAAAAAGAAACCTCTTTAAAAAAGTATAGTGTGATAAGAACTGAAAAGCTATGTGTACTGTATTTAGATCAGGGTCGATTCTGGATGAAAATAGTAACCCAGTAACTGTATTTGGGGCACTTGCTTCCTGTCCCTTGCTTTGTCATCTCTCCTCCACAGGGTCAGCTTTATGTTTCCTCTTTCTCTGAACTGGTGGAGGTCCCAGTAGCTAACTGCACTAATTATCAGAGCTGTGGGGAGTGCGTCCTCTCCAGGGATCCCTACTGTGCCTGGAACGGAAGGCAATGTGTTGATGTCAGACAGGCTCCACCAAACAAGTATGTTATCCCTCCACACTATCATCTACAAACTGTTTTGCAGCTAAAGCTTTTACTCTGACATTTCTGTAATATGTAAATAGAAGATGGTGAAAGCCTGCATTTGAAAAGCCCACTTTCTAATTAAATATATGTGTTTCAGTGCGTGGCAGCAGGATGTAGATGAAGCAGACACATCAGCTATTTGCAACAAACCACGGTTTGCTAAACCTCCACCTACACGTAAGTGAACTCTTCTCTTCACTGTCATACATTTACAGCAGTACTCTGCAGGAGATTTCTCTATGCTTTCTCTATCTGATTCTTGATTAAAACTGTGTTCATGGTGTCAAATCATTATTATTATGAATCCTGCACCTATTTCATGCAACATCTGACTCTGCTGATGTCTCTGCTGTGTCTGTCCACAGGAATGTCTTCATGCCAAGTGATTATTATCCCAGCCAACACATTCAAAGTGCTGCCCTGCAAGCTGCGCTCTAATTTGGCTGAACGGAGGTGGGAGTTCAGCGAGAGCGCAGGTCACTTCCATTACCCCAGCCCAGAGGGGGGGCTGGTAGTGGTAGCTCAGGCTGACAAACAGGAAACCTATGAGTGCTGGTCAGTGGAGGAAGGCTTCAGGCAGCTGCTGGCAAACTACTGTGTGAGGGGCGAGGCCAAGCAAGAGAGCACCACCCTGACAGGCCAGTCACATACGCCACATATCTCCCAAGATGACTACATCATCCCCCCTGGCAAAGCCCTCTTACCACAGATCAACACCAAGACCTATTGGAATGAGCTCATTGTGGTGTGTGCTCTCCTGGCGTTTTCTCTGGTGGTATTCTCCCTATTTGTTGTCTACAGGAACCGCGATCACATGAAGTCTATGCTCAAAGAGGGCGAGTGCCCCAACATACAACAGAAGAAGCCCAGAATAGGAGGGAAACCAGCTGAGAACTTGCCGCTCAACGGCAACACAGTCACGACATCACCATCAGATCACAAGGGCTACCAGACCCTTAATGATAACTACATCTGCAGCACTCCACCACACGAGTGCTCATCACCCGACAATAGCAAGAGCTTCTCAGAGTCGGAGAAAAGGCCTCTGAACTTGAGGGAGAGCCATGTAGAAATATCACCCACATGCCCGCGGCCTCGAGTGAGGCTGGGCTCTGAGATTAAAGACTCTATAGTGTGAGGCCGGCTTCATAATTATGTGGAATGACTTGAGTTAAACTGAAAGGAAAGAGTGCACTTGCTGAGAAAGACAAACCCTGATAAGACAGGACACTGAGGAACATCAGACTCTTCATGGAGAGACATTTCATTACACAGATTTTGCACTTTGTCTTATTTTGTTCTCTTCCTGTGGTCCATGTACATTTCTTTTTTGTTTTCTTGTCACTGCCCCTCATTCAAGTGCATTTGAGGCGCACTGAAAAAGTTCCAGTTTGCCTTCAGACTTCTTTTTGCTTTTTCACGTACTGCTCAGAGATAGAATGTAACAAGCATGCAGCAGAGGCGGTGTCGCAACATGATTCAATGAATGAATTTCATTGCATTGCCACTTGGTCCGTCCATAAAATCTAATGGTAATGCTTTGAAGGGCAGATTTTCAAACATGTTCCCACTAACAGCTCACACAGTGTTTGCTGTTTTTTCTGTTTTTCTGTCATGTGGTAAGAGCCTGACCTTTGCTGAGGCTATGCACTATGTACTGTACTGTAGCAAGGTAAACACTCACACCAGACGAGACTTTTAACAAGTCGGTAGGCAGGCAAGAGAAAAAAAAAGTCCTGTCACAATTTCTTAGATAGTCAGTGTGCATTCACAAACATATACTCATCATTTGGACTGAAATATAACAAGTTCAGATGCTGAATTCAGAAAAGAGTTGTTTTGAGAGATTAAGTAGCTGATCAAAAAAAGATTTAAGTGCAAGANGAAATATAACAAGTTCAGATGCTGAATTCAGAAAAGAGTTGTGTTGAGAGATTAAGTAGCTGATCAAAAAAAGATTTAAGTGCAAGGATACAACAACAAAAGATCACCTCAGTGGAAATGTTGTAGAAACTCTCACCACCTCAATCACTACACACCAAAAATAGATTATATACAGTGGTCACAAATGAAGACTGACAGATATTTTTTAGTGTTGGTATTATTAGTTGATAGAAATCTGTGGAACCCTACTTTTCAACAGGGGCCGTTGTCTTTTTCACCAAATGTGATGGTGGGAGATAGAAAAGAGAAAAAAAAAAAGCCCATTCCAGGTATTTTCATGCTGTTCTTCATGAGATAGGCAGTCTATGCAAAGCAAATAATGTGAAGTGAGGTAAACACAGAGAAAACCTCGCATCGAGACTGAGTAAGCACAAAGGTGTTGGCGCTGTTAATTACTTTAAGATCAGTCGCACTGCAAACACACACCCAAGCACACACATACACACTCACTCTCATTACACTAACTGTAAGTATGCAAGAGATTTTTAGCCATCCTGGTGAAACAGGAAGATAAAATTCTGAATGCCTGGCATCACAGAAGCAGATGATAAGACACAAGGGTCCAGTAAAATAATAATAATAATAATAATGACATCATTCTTTGGCTGCTGATTTATCTGTATGTGGTAAATGATTATAAATATTTATTATAATTATGTGGCCAAAAGTGTCTTTTACAGAGACATTTTTTCATAATCATTCTTTAATGTATGAAATATATTTTCACTGTTCACAAAGGGAAATAGCGATAAATATAAATACACCTGTTAATGATTTAATTTTAAATAACGCACATCTGTACAGCCTTGACTTTATTTTTCTTCTTTTTGTTCATGAATGGAAGAAAATTTTCCCTCTGCTTGCTTAAATGGTTTTAAAAAGACAACCATAAGAGCAATAACTTTCATTCTCATCCAGTAATAAACATACAAATTATGCCTTTAATCTCCTTATTCACAATGTAATAATTAGAAACCATGATCACAGCTATATGAGTGCAAGCTCTCCCAGCAGTGTGTCCGTGTAACTTGACAAAGATTTTTACAATATTATTTAAGTTTCATTTGGCTCTAGTATTAAAAANCACAATGTAATAATTAGAAACCATGATCACAGCTATATGAGTGCAAGCTCTCCCTGCAGTGTGTCCGTTAAGTTTCATTTGGCTCTAGTATTAAAACACGGTCATCATAATTAAATAAAAGTTTCACAAATGAGAAGTATGGTGTGGCACACTGCTCGACGCAGAACGCATGAGATTTGCACATGATGTTGAAAAGCCTTAGCTTAATGCAGGTTACAGATTTGATAACACTTCTGCCTTTTTGGAAAAATGGAAAATGCCTTCTGAAATAATCAAGAGATGTGCCTCTTGGGGATAATAAACTAACCGGGTCATAGTGCTGTAGAGTACAA
>JANJYP010227422.1:0-12437 GCA_024605115.1 Rastrelliger brachysoma | reverse complement strand
AAACAAAAGTGAAACAAGATGCTTGTCACAGCCATTCTCTGGTTCCTGTGGCTCGCTTGTTTTGCTTTCATTGTAGTCAATCATTAAGTGAGCACAATGAGGCTTGTATCTCTGATATTTTAAGAGGCCCCAACAGTGCCAGGTCTAACACTGAACAATAATCAGGCTTTACAAACAGGATCTGTTCTCTACATACATCAACAACTACATCTATATAAACACAGTTTGGTTCCTTTGCTTTGAAATTGAAAGTTACTGTCTTTCATTCTTGTGGCCACAGAAACATATTCTGTATTTTAGGGATATTATTTGTCAGTTAATTAAAAAATGTGGATGTAATTAAATTGGCAGTTCATGAGTTAGGATCTTTTCTCCTAGAACATTTTGTTCAAAACATTAACAAGGAAAGGGAAGTGAACAAAAGTAAATGCTTAACTACGCATTTGTTCTCTGTGCATGGAGGTGATCTTCAGTTTTGACCTAGACAGTGGAAATTTTTTGTCACATATAAAACTAATGTTTGAGATTAAATCAGACATTATATAATATGGCGAACTTTTACAATGGCCATTGTGATTTCTTATTGTCACAGTCTGTGGACCAGCCACAAGAACTCTGTCGTCAAAGTCATTCAGTCCCTCTCTCTGTAATACCCAGAAGTACTGTGAACATTTTCAAAGTTAGTGGTTTATAACAGTACTCTCAGCTTGGGTGGTTTCTGTAAATGTTTAATTTCNCTCTCTCTCTCTCTCTCTCTCTCTCTCTCTCTCTCTCTCTCTCTCTCTCTCTCTCTGTTTTCCTGAGGGCTGGCAGGGAGCCTAACAAATAGACTGCTGTGGTTTGCCCTCCAGAGGAGAGCGTCAAACAGGTGAAGCTGAACACTGCTCTCATTAGTTACAGATGCAGTCACCTGCCACTCACCAGAGACTGATGCTGGAATACTGAAAGTTTCCGCAGCTTATTTTCTGCCTGCACTCCAGAGACATGCGAGGGAATGACTCACAATCTGTGACTGGATGTAAGCTCTGTGGAATTTACTGTACTACTGGGGACCCAGCAGATAACTGGAAGAATGCAGCCATATCATCAGCCTTGAGGACTGTAGTGTTTTTTCTGAAAGTGTAACTTTTTATGAAGCGGTTTGTAGTTACTCTAAGTTATTCATGTGCATTTATTTTTCTTTTGTCTCATGTTAATACATACATTATTATTGTGTTTATGTCTGCATTTTACCAAAACAGATCCACACAGATTGAAAAGTGCTCTTTATTGTGTGCTTATAACTGTACAACTTTATACTTTGTCCAAGTGTCCAAGTGAGCCAATCATGGCCAGTGTGGCAGTTCAGCTCCTTGGCTTCTTCTTAGGGCTGTTGGGATTTTTAGGGACTGTTGTTGCAACGGTGCTCCCCCACTGGCGCAGCACAGCCTATGTTGGCTCTAACATCATCACAGCCACCGCCTACATGAAAGGCCTATGGATGGAGTGCGTGTGGCACAGCACAGGCATTTACCAGTGTGAAGTGTACAGATCTCTTCTGGCACTTCCACGTGATCTGCAGGTACTACACATTTTACTTAAAGTACTTTATGGTATTATGACTAAAATTACTAGTGAGTCAGACTCCTGTTTAAAATGCTTGTTTTTTCTGTTCCACATTAGGCTGCCCGTGCGCTCATGGTGCTCTCATGTGTCACCTCAATCCTGGCATTTATAATTTCTGTGATGGGGATGAAGTGCACCCGTTTTGCCCGTGGGTCATTCATCAAGTCACCCCTGGTGCTTAGTGGGGGGATTTGTTTTCTATCTGCTGGCATTCTCTGCTTGGTCACCGTGTCTTGGACTACCAATGATGTCATCATGGATTTCTATGACCCCTTCCTTCCCATTGGGATGAAGTACGAGATTGGCCTGGCTGTTTATCTCGGTTATGCCTCAGCCTGCCTCAGTGTGACTGGAGGACTGGTGTTGTGCTGGAGCAGCAGTGGTGACAGGTCACAGAGCTTCCACCATAGGCAGAGAGATCAGCCATCCTCACCTCCCCCCATCTTTGAAAACATGCACCCGTCCGCTCCCCCATACAGGCCCGCTGAGGGCCTGAAGGGCAATCATGCTCCCTCACTTTGCTCCTTATCCAGCAGTGGCTACAGACTCAATAACTATGTCTAAGACTGGAGAAAAGTACTAACTTAGTAACAGCAATCTCACAAGCACTGTACATGAATGAAAAGGATACCAAAAACACCAAACTGAATGCTTCTCCAACATACTTTTAATATATTTTAATGGTTTCATACTCACAGAACAAGTAGTAAAAGGAGAAATGATGAGGTACACTGTGTAATAAGAACTTATTTGTTGACCTGCTATGTGACTGAAAAACCAGAAGGTGGCAACACACTACAGCAAATAATCACAAAAGCGATGACATGAATCTGACCCCATATTCTGTGTTTAAGTGTCATGTTAATGCATTACCTATTGTTCTGTCACTTCCTTGTGGTAGCTTAACTTTCTCATTGAGATTAATGTTTTCTGAAAAACAACCAATGCAAATATATCAATCAATTTCAAATAAAATTGATGGTATTTTTTTCCAGTATTCATTTCACCCCAGTGAAAAAAACAATTAATATCAGTTACTAATAATGTAAACATAGATAATAAAAATAAATATAAATAAATAAGTAAACATAAAAAATAAAATAAAAATGTTTTGAATATGTGTTATAAATTTGTTTATATAGGTACATTTCAGCTCATAGTTGGGGAAACGCTTATTGATAGCAACATTACAGTTTGTATTGTTCATGTTTACTCACTGGCTTGGCATGTGAAACATTAATGTGTGTTTTTTCCCAAGTCAAATTATGCACCGCGAAAAGGTTCTATTCATTTGCAGTATAAAAAGATAATAAGTAACTGTTATTGTTGACTGAAATCAATAATGTTTAATGTAGTACTTGTTTTCAGGAAACTCAGATGTGTTGTAGGAGTTCCTGACTTTCAAGTGGAGCTTTATTTAGAATATGTCTTGTTACTGATTTATTTACAGATACTAGAGTACATCTTTAAAAAACCACAGGGTGGCAACAAAACTATTTTTAGGTAGCTCAAAGACCCAAGTTAGAGCTTCCTCTTATCCATTTAGACCACTATATCATGGACAGTGTACATTAGAAGCTGCTAGGTGTACCCTAAATTGCTATCTTTTATAAACTGCACTTACCTAGTGTCTAAATCGTTAAAATTCTTATGCTTCATGAATGCTGATTACAAAGTTGTTTGTGACTCCAGTGAGACGTTCCTCACTGACTACCTCCTCTTAACTACCTGTAAGATTGCATTTCTGGGGCTTACTGGGAAGAAAACCTCCCAATTAGAGCTGCCCTCTGTCTGGCAGCCTGTCAGCCACACATATACTACAAAAAGGTATCTTATTTCCAGCCAGCACACTGTAGCATGTCAACATCCTAATTTGCACCAAGGAAGAGACTAAATTACTGTATAATAATGGTCCATAGAGCTATACATTTCATATATTTTTAAAATTAAGGAAAGACTATAAAGACTATTGTTATGCAATTGTTCAAGGGAATGTGTGAAACTCTTCTAGTAAAATATTTAAATAGAAATATCAGACTAAAGTAATTTCAGAAATATAATGAGATAGAAACAGTATCATGTCGAGATACACTCACCAGTAAATTTATTAGGTATACCTCTACAATCTAATGCAATCCAATACAACAGCTCTGCATACATTCTACTTTTACAAAACTTATATATTTTCAGATTTTGTTTACATTGTCAGAAAGATTATAATCATACTTTATGTTTGTAATTGAGGTGGTCTACTGTATACATACACTTTTATATATAAAAAAGGTCCCTAATATTTTGCCCTGGTTATCTATATTAATGAAGTGGACATAACATAAGGTGCACTATTTAATATAATGCACCTCAGTGGAGCCCATATAATGAAAGTGTATAAGCCTCATGAGTGTAAAAATGATGTCAGACCTGTTGTATTGCATCGCATTAGATTAAACATGTATTCTTAATGAGTGTAAATGACAAATTATGATTTAGTTTAACTATATATTGGGGGCCACAGACTTAAATGTCGTTGTCTAAATCGTTGTCTGAATGAAAGCCATGTTGTCTTCATAAAAAAATGTTTGTATTGTGGGTTTCAGTCTCCTCAACTATATTTCAGCACCATGGACAGCGACGTGCCCTGCATTAGTCCCTACATTAATGTAGTAAAAGAAACTTTTATTACACTACAAAGCTGTTGCAGAGATTAAAATTTCATCATTACTGGTTCCAGCTTTGGGTGAAGGCGGCTTATGAACAGAATACAGATAAATATACAATTAAATGTAAATTGCTCAGGTTGTAACACTTGCAATGCATGGCATAGATTTTCAAGTTTCGGTCACAGATTATCTTTATAATAAAAACTAACGTATTTAAAAACTAAGAAAAAACAGCGTATGCATTTGAATGTATACGTATACGTGTTTGATAACAAACAGCTAAAAGTGTCACCAGTTGTGGGAAACAAAATCAAAGTCCATCGTGGCACCGACGATTGCTTGTTCCCAAAACCTAACTACTTGTGTTTACACGACTTGATATGTCAGCTCTGATGTTTAAATTTAAGGGACTTGGGAATGAATGGATGCTCTTAAATGAGAAGCTGGGTCATAAAATGAAAATGTAATCGAAAGCAGAGCTTACCATCCTCAACATTACCACCATACAGCCGGCGTTTGCGGAATAAACGCGATGTTTTAATCGTGGAGCAAGCTGGGCCTGCGCAAGCTCGTAAATCAGGCCTGAAATGTAACCTGGCAAAGTAAAGGTTCCATCCATTGCCAATATGATATTATGATATTGGAAAGCTTTCCCGGAGAGGTTGTGCGTCATGCCACTCTCTATTAGGTGCTATTTTCGTCCTGCCCTGGAAGACATTCATCCAACATCTACCCACCCTGACAGCACCCAATAAACCCACCCTATTCATCNCTCTCTCTCTCTCTCTCTCTCTCTCTCTCTCTCTCTCTCTCTCTCTCCTCTCCCTTTCCGACGAGTATTGGTGACTTAAAAAACAACATAAGAGAATTGTGGCTGGACGTTCAACAGAATTACAGTGTGATACCCTCAACATCTAACTACGAGAAATCATCTTTGACACTGTTTTTAATCTTCTTTGAAGACCCTGCTCTTGCAATCTATTTGGACCTGCTTCTCCAAGAGAAAGGTAAGACAATGTCAGTTTTTAATATTATTTTGGTTCACTCAAACATTTTGACCAAATGTAACTGCAGTTCACCATAGTGACAGATGCTGATTTAAGAGTGATCAATAATTCAATACCGGCCGCCTGGAACCATGGTGTCCGCGCAGCATGCAACTGAAAACCCTCTGTTTGATTCTAGTGATGCAGCACATCGGACACAAACCCCTTATGCATCTTTTTAGTCTCTTTTGGTTAATGGTATGCAGTTTCCTTCAAGGTTCGTCACATTTTGAAAGAACTTAATGACTGCTACGCACGACACCATTACAGAATGCAAAAGTATTTAAAAAGATTTTTAAATCATATTTGGTTAAACATATGAACACTTTTTCCAACAACAAAAAAAACCAAAAAAAAGTATATAGAAAATTGGCAGACTTTACGTGCGCAAATGGGTATCATCGTGTGAGTGAGTAATTGAGTGAGACATTGAGGCGCGCGTAAAACTTCCTTTTCTTTAAATCTGGACAACAAAGGCAACACTAATTAGTTGTGAACTCACTTCATTATCCCCACCAGGTTTTATTCTTTATTTTCTCACTTCATATCTTTTGATTTGAGGCAGCAGGATGGAGTGCCAGTTGTTTCTTTTCCTGTGCTGCGCGCGTTAGTTGGTTATGGTGAGGTATGGCCATAGCTTTTACAAAATGAGTCCAAATATGAAATATTGTCATTGTAGTATTGAAATTACATCCAATATGATTTAAAGTGTTTTTGAATAGGCACTTTAAGAATCTCAGCTCCACTTGATGATCCAAAGATGTATTTTTATGTCTCTGCGTAAATGATTACCAATCACATTTTCATTTCATCTTTAAGAGGTTGCTATCAAAATTGGTGTGGAAAGCGTATGTTTTCAACTTAAAATAGGACTAAAATGCAATATTATAATTGTAATTTTTAATAGTAAGTAAACAAATTGAGTGCATTTGCTGTTTTAATGATTCCTCTGTAAGTTGATTTCGGGAGACCTTTGTGTCCGTATGTGTTGGTATTACTTTGGTCAGCTGATGATCTTATAATTGCCACATTTTGACAGCACTATAAATTACCTTGCATTAGTTATTTGGACAATGGCATTACGCCACATTTTCTGCATGATTTATACGGAATGTGGTAATGTGGTAACCTCAAGTGAAAATGCTTCGATAAGTGTTTTAAAGTTGATGATGGGTCACTTGTCCTTTTTTAAGTGTAATTACAATCTCTAATGTTAAATTAACTGATAAAAATAGTGTGGCACAAGTAAGACCTCTATAAAAAAGAAGGATGTTGAGATCAAAGACAAAACAGTTTAAAATACATTAGTTTCCCTTTCTTCTCCCAGTTCTCTCCATGAGTTTCCAGTTTGCGAAGCGCAGCAGCACTTGATCTCGGCGGGAGGACGCGGACGAAAAGAAGATGACCATCCACGCCGAGGGTCTCGTTGCTATCGTGCTGTTTTACGTCCTGATTCTTTTCGTTGGGATTTGGGCCGCGTGGAAAAACAAGAACGCCGGGGTCAGTGATGGCGGGGACCGAAGCGAGAGCATCATGGTCGGGGGGAGAGACATCGGGTTGTTCGTGGGTGGATTCACAATGACCGGTAAGTTGAGTGGGTCAGACACGAGGAGTTTCAACTTTTAACTTCAGTTTGCTGGGAAATGTTCATCACTGGTTTGTGTTATTCTGTCATCTTTAGATGTTGTTTAAAGTCAGAGGAAGGCAACTCTATCATAATCAGTCTTTTACGCACGATCAGCACTGTAAATAACTGTATAAAAACTTTCATTCGTTTACACGCGTGCAATTCAATTGTACCTGATGAAGCATTAACTGATAACTAGATGTTTAAAATTATGCGGTCTGTAATATATCCATTAACTACATAAACGCAACCTGTTGTCGGTTTAGGGTGATTCCCTGGTGTATCTCTTTCAAAAACCAGATAGAAAACCAGATTCTGAAGCAGACCTTTCTGATTCTTGTGAATATAATCAATATATTAATCATGTCCTCCTAAAATAATATTTTTTTAAAAAGTGTGTCCTTTTTATAAATACTAGTTTTTTCTTGGTTTTCAGCCACTTGGGTAGGTGGCGGCTACATCAATGGGACAGCAGAGTATGTCTACCTGCCAGACTATGGCTTGGCTTGGGCACAGGCACCCTTTGGCTACGCTCTGAGTCTGGTAGTAGGTAAGAACCAATCTCTTTATGCCACTAAGAAAAATATCATGAATTGTTCTATCATGCCTAACTTTCAGCATAGGCATTCATAGTATAGTGCTATAAATACCTATAAGAATACAGTGCTTGCACCATCAAGATACATTACAGACTATACCAGTTGTAGTTATATATGTTTTACAACATTTGCTATACTTCACTTCTTGTACTTGAATATGCATTATCTTTTCTTTCTTTCTTTCTTTTTTTTTTACCACAGTCAGTGATTGTCATTCATTTTATGTTAGTATTGCAGATATGGTGAGGGATAAGATACAAACACATGTTCATGTTTGCCATTGTTACATGATTGCTGTGTGGCAATCCAGTGAAGATTTGAAGACCTGTAATAGCTGTAATACAACTCAGTAATAACATAACATTTTGACAAATTGAAAGTGATTGTACTGGATTGCTCAACTGAAACCCATTTCACCCCCATTTTATATTATAAACTCATGACTTCAGTATCAAAGACACACTTGAAGTTATCCAATATTACTGATCCAAGTTGTAAATTACTCATCCCAAAATGATCTCTCTGCTATATCTGATATCACCCAGGTGGCCTTTTCTTTGCCAAACCCATGCGTTCCCGTGGATACGTCACCATGCTGGATCCATTCCAGCAGCTGTATGGAAAAAGGATGGGTGGTCTACTCTTCATCCCTGCACTCATGGGAGAAATCTTCTGGTCTGCAGCCATTTTATCTGCCCTGGGTAGGTGATTATTTAACAGAATTTCTTAAAATTGAACATGTGGGCATGCAGATTGTGAGTGGTTAGGAGTGCATGCCACATATATAGTCAACCCCAGTTTGAATCCCAGCCAGATGTCCTTTGCTGCATGTCACATTCCCCATCTCTCCCATGATTTCCCGTCTATCTTTCAAAAAAAGTTTTCTGTGTGAGAAAAAATATCAATTTGAACATGTTCAAGTTAAATGTTTGCTTTCACTTCACTCTGATTGTATTTACTGAAATGAATGTGCTGGCCCACAGGTGCCACTCTGAGTGTGATCGTGGACATCAACATCAACATGTCGGTGGTGATCTCAGCCCTGATAGCTATCTTCTACACTCTTGTGGGAGGACTCTACTCTGTTGCATACACAGATGTGGTTCAACTCTTCTGTATCTTTTTGGGCTTGGTGAGTTTTACTGTGGGATTCTACATTCATGGTCAAAGTAGATGACCATGAATGTAGAATGATTTAAGCATATGGCTTTCAGTTTTCTGTATTTTTCTTATTGTGAACTCAGAGAACACACAGTACCAGACCTAAAGCCTATGTATTGCTCATATAAACTTGGTTCCATTTAGTCAGCAAGAGTGGAACTTACAGTATTACAATGACTAAATACGTATATAAAAATAATATTTGTATTCTGATGCCCTTTTCATTGTCAGTGGATCAGCGTGCCTTTTGCCTTGTCCAATCCTGCTGTGTCGGACATCAGTGTCTCAGCCAAGGAGGAAATCTACCAGTCACCCTGGCTGGGGAAGATTGAGCCAGAAGACAAATGGCTCTGGGCGGACAATTTCTGTTTGCTGGTAAGCCAGACCTTTCATCATATGATTCATCACAAGACGGTATCTTAAAGTTAATTAAATTGCATACACATTTTTATTTCACATTGAAGCTAGTTAATCTGTCAAATGTTGGAGGCTGGGCATTTATGTGAGGCATTTATGGTGTGGTTGCAGCAAAGGGCTTTTTTCTTCTTTTCTTTTCTTTTTTTCTTTTTAGGTTTTTAGGTCCTCTAAATGTTTCAGAAGAGATTTATCATATTTGTTGTAAGAATAAGGCTATTAGTGATGTCTAGCTGATTGTTATGCATTGGTTTGGTGTCTGTATTTACTATGGTGTTTCTGTTTCTAGATGTTGGGGGGGATTCCCTGGCAGGTCTATTTTCAACGGGTTCTTTCTGCCTCTTCAGCTACCTACGCCCAGGTCCTTTCCTTCATAGCTGCTTTTGGCTGCTTGGTCATGGCCGTTCCCTCTGTCCTCATAGGAGCTATAGGCGCATCCACAGGTAAATAAACAGACACTCATATTCTCTGGGCCACCATTAGGTTTAATGCTACTATATTGATGAATTCACTGAATCGTTTTCATAATGTATAGAAACTCAGGTCTGTCACTTCAGATTTGATTATTTATTTTAAAAATGTTTCTATAGTAATAGTCTCTATTTCTGTGCTATTCAAATTAAGATCCTTGCCTTCAGATTGTAATTAGAAGTACACAAAGTATTGACTCAGTATTGATCATATAGTTTTTGTTCTACAGCAAAACCATTCAGTATATTATGTCAAGCTTCAGTGTGTAGGAATGCTAAAATTTCAGCCATTAAATCAGATTTCCCAGATTAATACATACACAACCCCTGAATCATTGCATACAAGTAGGCACAAACATTGATTAGGCAATTAATGAAACATCATAAGACAATCAAAACATCCAGGAATTTGATCCTTTATTTAAACAGGATAGTGTGATCAAAGGGAAAACGATGACTCACTTGGTTGTTTATACCACAGTAGCTTTTTTTTTCAGATGTGTAAATGCAGATGCAATAGTGTCTCTGGAGAGTAAACAACAGCAGACGGATCCTGTCATGACAAGCAAAGGAGAGAGCCATCAGACCATGCAGATTTAGTGAATATTACATCTGAAAGAGAGCTAATTAATCTGGTCCTTCTGAAGCTGTTTCATGTATAACCAGTGCTAATCAACTGCTGCTTGTGAATATCCAGGGGAAGTAAGAGAGAAACACATATTTTCTACCCCTGGAGGATGAAGAGAATGAAGGAAGAAGGAGGATGTCAGGGGGTTTAAGATGAAAAAAAGATGAGAGCACATTGGTGTCCCATTGAATAGGAAGGTGGTGACAGCAGTGGAGAGGGGTATAAAGAAAAGTGCAGACAGTATTCACAATTTAGCTGGGAGACATGTAGACCAATCGATTTAACACTTCAGTTTTTCTGTGATCTAATTGTTCTCACACCTTTTAGCACCAAAATATGTGAAATCATAAGCCAAAGTTTAATAACATTCATGGATTATTGGATGAAACACTTGCCAGCATTTGAATATATGCATTGTTTTTAAATCCTTGAAGTTTCAAGTATTAAGTGTTTCAATCTGAAGAATAAAAAGGCCAAATCAGTGCACACATCCCTATTTAATCAGCTCAGAATGTCTCACTAAAATCAATGGCTTCCCGCAGTCATTAATCATTATTATTGACGGGATTATTAATCAGATTCACAATTAAAATGCAATAAATTTAGATAATCCATTCTTCAACATTGATTCATATTTTATGCTTTGTTGGACCAGAGGCAGTGTATTAACCATAGCTAATATTACATAGATGACATATTTTCAATTATCCCTCTTATCATTATTGTTGCTTGTGTTGTATTTCAGTGTACAGACATGTGATGCCCTTTTTGTTCCTTGGCAGCTAAAACAGCATATTCACAAGTGGCAACATGATTAAGTGTCAAAGTCTGAACCTTTTGTCAGAAAAGCCAAAGGGTCAGTGGGAAAATTGTAATGTATTTATCAGTCCTTAAAAGATTGACCAGGAACATACTTTTATTAATCTCAACACAGAAGCATGTGCCAAGCCTCATTATGAGTAAAAACACACAGTCTGTTCATCTGTGGTTGTGTTTGTATATAATCTTGACAGATGTACAGTACTGATCAGTTTATAAGTGAAGAATAAGCCTTCAAAATCTTTGATTTGTGTAATGAAGTGCTCCTGATAACAAACCTGCACTTTGATGTGTTTGCAGTATAACTGAATTAAATGCAATGAACCACTGTTCAATCATGTGATAAATGCAGATTTTAAAAAATCCACATTTTTCATCCTTTAAAACAGTCAAGGTAATTTGTGACTGTGTTTTCTCATTTCCTTTTACAGACTGGAACCAGACGACTTACGGGGACCGCGCTCCGAAGGATAAGGATGAATCAGACATGATCCTTCCTATAGTGCTTCAGCACCTCTGCCCGCCCTACATCTCCTTCTTTGGTCTGGGGGCGGTGTCGGCTGCCGTCATGTCATCAGCAGACTCATCAATTCTCTCAGCCAGTTCCATGTTTGCTAGGAACATCTATAACCTCGCCTTTCGGCAGTCGGTAAGAGTGCAAACAGTTTTAACACAGTTTGAGCCAGTGGTAGCAAGCATCAGTCAACCAATCAATAAATCTATTTTAGTTTCATCTCAGTGTTTTTTTTACTTGTTCAATTATTTTCTCAAGAAGCTGCAAAAAAAAAAATCAGAGTAAATTGAATCTACACTTATTGTACTTTGCCAATAAACACAATCATCATATAAGACCAAAACCCACAACTTTAGACAACATTCAAATGAATGATAGATATGAAATATGTAGTTTGTTTTTAGGCATGTTAGCAGTGTGGCTTTGTGGGTGGCAATGTTAGTCTGACAGTCAGTCCAACACTTTGGTACAAAAATGAAATATCTCAATCATTAAATGGATGCAAACATTCATGGACTACAGATGATGAATCCTGACTTTGGCGGTCCACTGACCGTTTCTATAGCACCATTATCAAGTTGACATTTGTGGTTTTGAGTGAAATGTCTCAACAATTGGATGGTTTGCCATGAAACTTGGTACAAATATTCATCTTTGCCAATGGAGTAAATATTAAATTTTAAACTGGCAAATATCTGCAAAACAAATAAAATTTATAGTATGGTGGTGTTAGTAAGGACTATGGTGTCTTAGTGCAACAGTAAAGAGCTGCTAGCATGGCTGTAGACTGTCTTATTCTAATTTGGCCTGTCTTGTCATGCTTAGCTATTCTTGTTCTTGTCTGTTCCTGTTCTTGTGTGTGTGTATATATATATATATATATATATATATATA
>JANJYP010227345.1:0-28132 GCA_024605115.1 Rastrelliger brachysoma | reverse complement strand
TCTTTTTGTATACAAAGCGTATCAGCGAATAGAACATGTGCATCATGCAACTCGAGGGTTGTTAGCCATACAGCACAAGAAAAAAGAAACTGAGTGAGTCTGAGAGATTGAGTAAAGCAAAAGTGTAGGCTGGATGTGGCTGGAAGGAAAAGAAAGGGGAGGTGGTGCATGTGTTTCTACTTTAGTAGGCACGTCAAGCAGGGCTGAAATTAGTTGTGATTTACTGGAATGTGCTGCTTACCGCTCGCTGCTCCAAACAGCAAAGGGGCAAAGTACGAGCTAATATGCTCTTTCCTCGTCCCTTTTTTTTTCTCCTCTCTTTCTAAAAAAGATGAACGTCTGTGCATTTTTTGTGGAGCTTTCACAAATCCACAGCAGGCTTTATTCAGTCCGTCTTGCTACAAGTGCTCTTTTTAGTCACAAAAATATCCATGCTTACAGTTGAAGAAATGTGATTTTTTTTTTTTGTTTTTTTTGTTATTTTGTTGCTAAACCAGCTACCTGCTTGATTGAACAGCCACTGCTCTCTCTCTCTCTTGCACACACACACACACACACACACACACACACACACACACGTTTGAGCTTTTTGAGCTGAGAGCTGAAATGTTTATTTAATTGTTTGTGAGGTTCTGGATTTCAGCACATGCAGTACCAATGCCACATGTCTGCTGTTTGTGTGTGTATGTTTATATGCATTTATTCACTCGAGTAAAAGTAAACAGCCGGTCTGCTTGTTTCCCTGACCCCTACTGAAGCTTTATGCTGATATCGTCTGGCCGTGACAATGGAAGGTTTCTGACTATATTCTCCAATTTATACATGCATGTATGCACGCACATTCAGTATCTGAGGTTGTATTTTGAATCTTGCAGGATATTGCTGGCAATTTTCTTCATTTCTCCTTTTGTCAGCAGATCTCACGTGCAAAGGCAAAGCAACAAAGAACTGATCCTACTTAGAAATATTGTGTGTGTATCCAAAGAATGATGTATCTTATTCTTCTGTGTCCTAGACCTCCATTTTTGTGCAAAATCTATTAAAAATGTCAGTGAGCCACACAGATGTATATGTCTTTACCACAAGCACTATGTTCACATAGTGTTTTCGCACTGTGGAAAATGTGTCTGTACAAGGCAGCGGTCACTGTGCATGGGTGTAGGATATGTAGCGTAACAAACTAGGATAGTGATGATGTCAAATTTGCTGACAATAAGAGGCTGATACTATTGATACATTAATTTAGCCTAACACAGGTATATCACTATTGACTAATAAATGACAAGAAAAGCAAAGCAATGTTTTGAACTAGTGTCTCCATTCTGTAGTTTATCCAATAGAAAGTAATATGTTCATTTTTCAACTGTAAAAAATCCTGACCAAAACATTTCCAGGTTGCAGTTGTTAAAAAAACTAAAATTATGTGGATTTTGTAAAAAAAAAAAAAAAAAAAAGACCATAAGATTTTAAAAAAATGAATCAGTTGGTGTATCATTGTATCAACAGATTGTTTTTAAAATGTAAAAAATATCAATATTGGCATCAGCCTAAAAAGTTCTGTATCGGTCAGGCTATAATACAAATGCTCAGTCAGGCAGTCAAAAGTCGTCTCCCCACAGTCCATTAAACCAGTGTGTTGTGGCCTGTATGAAGCTCAGGCCGCGTTATTGACCGTCTGCCTGCAGGCTGCTTTCCCCTGGGCCAATCGATTTGCTAGTCTGGGTCAACCAATGGTCCAACGGGCCGCCAAGCTCTCCATCCACGCACACACGTACACTCAGAGCAACGGCCATGATCGATCATCAGTATTCTACCTCCTCCCTTGATCATATCTGCCAAATTCATTTCACCATTTTTTAAATTTTTTTTAGTTACCATGGAACCCTCCACTTCCTGTAATTCCATGCATGTTGTTTGAATGACATAGTTATCAACCTGTAGTTTTTTGTTTGTTTCCGCTTTGCTGCCTTGCTTTTTGTTCTCTCCTCTCTCTCTTCTATTATTTCCTCTCTCCCTCTCTCTTTTAATATTTCTTCTTTATGTTATCTACAAACCCCTTCGCCGTTTTCTACAAATTATCCTGCCATTTTATCTCGCTCTTCATCTATCCCTCATCCCTCCATCTTCCAATCAATCCGTATTGTTGCACGCCCTCCTTTCCTGCTTGTAGACTGGTTGATCAGTTCACCCGAGACCAGTTAACCATACTTCTGCCAACTGGCCCAGGGGGAAGGCGGCAAGTCTCAGCCAGGTCAGTGACAACACGAGGGAGGAGTGAGACATGAATACATTTTCAACATATGGCACGGCATAAATTTGATTTATTCTTCTTGACAGTGGCTTAACATCCGAAGGTCAGTCGGTAATTGGTGACACAAGAATAAAGTGCTTCTTTTGTTTCATTTTGTTTTCATCAGATACTTGAGTAGCCTAAAATAAGAAGTAGATAGAGTAGAAATAGAGGGATTTGAAAAAGACAAACACACAGGCAGTATCACACTAAGATAAATCTGATTACTACCTCGATGCTACCAGACTCATCATCTCAAACAAAAAGGGAAAAAAAAAATACAGTTTCTCATTTGATTAGATAGTTGATCACTCCAGAGACAACCTGTTTCCAAGTAACAAGATTTTGTGAGATGAAATTTCATCAGTGGCCCCATCATTTATCCTTAGAGCAAACATCTCCCTGGCAGTAATGTGACTGATGGATGGTCAGTCTGAGCAACACTCAAACTACTGCAGACCTTGCAGTCATTAAATGTGATTAACATTTAATTACTGTCTCACTTTCACCTCTCCGCATCACCAGTAGATCAGGAGAATGGCTTATTAGAGTTGAGCCTAAACTAACAGCTGCTGTAAAGATCAAATTAATCATCAGATGTGTGTGTGTGTGTGTGTGTGTGTGTGTGTGTGTGTGTGTGTGTGTGTGTGTGTGTGTGTGTGTGTGTGTGTGTGTGTGTGTGTGTGTGTGTGTGTGTGTGTGTGAGTGAGTGAGTTTGAGATACTGAAGTCTTCAACTGTAAGGGAGTCTCTATTGAGCAGTAGGTGGCTTTGCAAAAGATTCAGAAATCTCACCCTCTGTAGTCATTAAATGAGATGTCACAATTTCTTCCCATTAGCCTTAAGCCACAGTATTAGACTGATTAAGTGAAAGATTGGTTAAAATATTGAAACCTCGAGAAATGTCGAAAATGTAAGTTGTAAAAATGAAAAATCAGATTTACCATTCCACACTTAGATTAGCCACACAATTAAAAACGTGTCAAGATGATGAAGAACTGACTTAGACAGACGCCGAGAATATTTGCACAGTTTCAGAGGAAGGCTGCCGGAGGTAGAGGAGAGAGGCACAAAATGAACTGTCTCCCAACCTCCCCAAGAGAGTAAAGAAGAGGGGCCAGCAAGACATAAACCAAATGAACTCGCACACAAAAAAAGGCTATAAATACCCTTGCACACATTCATGTTCTCTCTTCTCCTACCAGTACGTACACACACACACACACACACACACACACACACACACACACACAGATGGATGACAATTTAGAGGACAAACCAACATACAGTCTGTGCAGGAGGGACAGAACATTCTCTAAAAATACAGACTGTCCCTCATTCTGTGTTTGGATGATGTTGATAGAGAGTGCTACCTGTCCCCTGCCTTAGATGAGAATCATGTTAGCCTCTTTCCTGCTGGTAGAGAGTGTCATCATCTTTGTTTTGCTCAAACCAGTCAATAAGTGTTATGCATTCACATCCAACATCCTTATCACTTGGTACACAAGCTAAGCTAACTTATTATTCTTTACAACAATCGAAAAAACTATATAAGATTTACAGTTATTTTCATTATTTACTCGATTAAGTTGTTTAGTCTATAGTGGCTGGACACCATTGTTTGCTTCACAAGTAATTGCCAAAATAAATTCTGTTGGACTCATTAGTGAATTCACTAATTGTCTCTAGAAATACATGCGTCTGCACTTGACCTTTGTTCTGTTGCTATTTTTAATGACTGTAGCCAGGTACTTTGCTATTAGGGCTGCACAGTGTTATCACTTCAGCATCAACATCACAATGTGCAATAGTCATATTGCACGAAGTGTAATTCCAAGGAAGGCGAATTATCTCAAATATGTCATGCTACAATTTTCTTACTACTCGATACAAAAGAAAAATTTGCAAGGTTCTTATTTTTCATGACTAATCTGCAATAGTCTGGCTGATATTACACAATTTAGTCAGATTTAAAGGTTCTTGGATACAGAGTTTGATCAGTTCCCGATTTGCTCTGGTGAAGGGTTGCAGCTCATTAATTTATCAAACAATCAAATCAGGCCCCACTAGTTGCTTACAACAGCCTGAAAACGAGTGCCGCCCAGTTTAGTTGTTTGATGAACTGATCATGTGCTCCCCTCCACCAGAGCACATAGTAGACTAATACATGCAGAGTGCGGTATCACCACTCTGTAAACATGCATGCCATGTAGCTACTGTAACCAATAATGTTGCCTGGATGCTAGAGGCAGGCATTAAGTGACAGGCAGCTTTTAAGTGTATTCTTGTTATCAATGGCACCTCATCCCAGTGCTTGTTGAACATTTTACACAGGACTGGTCCGTAGCCTTATGTAAGAAACACACACACAAAACTTGCAGTAACTAGATCTGTCTGTACTTATGTCTTGCCAACATATAGATAGATCTGTCTGCTCTAGTTTAAGAGTCCTCAGCTGTGCCAGGAGGCCTGTTTATCGTCCACCACGCAGATTAAACATACATTTGAACATTGTTTGAAATGGTCGATTACATGTGAATAACGCAACTGTGACATGTAAGTTCATTTGTAAAGTTTATTAAGTTTTAACTCTAGTCACATCCATCCCTATGCTGTAGTTTCTTTTAAACACAAAGAACATCTCCAAGGTTATTGCGTTAATTTATTTGGGATGAAATGAAAATATTTATAAAGGACATTAGCAAACTTAACTTTGCCTGTGACAGCATTTTTTCACAAGGTAGAATAGTCTGTGTGTCTTTTGTTGTGCAGCCTTAAAACTCATTCATTCATCATGTTTGGGTGTAAATAACTGAGCTTTTTAAGTTTTTGTAAATTAAGTGCAAGGAAGGTTTTGTGAGGAGTGATGAAAACCGTGTTAGTCTTGGCATTGAGGATAACTGCACTAAGGAAAGTTTCACACCCTTTCTTTTCTAGTCAGTCCAGCCTCCTACGAGGCTTACAGTACACAGCGCGACTGATGTCACAGGTTAGTCTTTTGTATTAAAGACTTCATGGTCACCTTCTCTTTGGGCTTTGAAGAAAAGACCTTGAATGAAATTGCAAGGTGCTCCAGCACTTTTTGTACTGGTTAGACTTAGAAACAGAACGAGTCAAGCATAGTGGATATAGGTGCCCCATATAAATTTTCAGTTTACATTTACATTGCCTGTTCAGAACAGGCCAATTGCCTGGCCTCTGGCTTCAACACATTGAAAAGTTAATACAGTTAATGTGTCAATAAGTATATACCTCTACTGCATGAAAGAACCTAGCATCCTATTATAGACAGGTCTTACAAATAATACACCCTCTAGTACTAAATAAATGTAATTGAATTGTTTCAAGTAGCCTAAAATGAGGGCTGCGTTTAAAATAAAATAATGTGTATCCTAAATTAAAGTGGATCTTTGATCAATCCTATTTGCTGTGCCTTCAGTTTAGACTTGAGAGGATATGTTTGTTCCAAAGATTCGTACTTTGTCTTTAGTGGTACTGAACATTTGCCACAACCTCAGAGCTTAGGAGACAAACGTTTTTACTCTGCATTATTATGTGTAACTAGTCTTCATGTATTGGTCTCTGAGCTTCCATAACACAGGTGACCTAGACTTAACCCTTTTTTCAACCTTGTCTCATTTTGAAGTACTTTTCTCAGACCTGTATCATGTCTGTGGTCTCTCTCTCCCTGCACAGAGTGGAGCAGCTCACTTATTGCTAGCATATTCAACGTTTATTATAATTAAACATGTTGCTTGTCCAAATTCAACACTGCACTCCCACCTGCCAAATGTGAAGTCAGTTGGATGAACGGTTCGAGAGATACGGAAAGGACATACATATGGACATTCAGAGATTCTTTCCTTTAGTAGATAAATCACATTTAGATGTTTTATAAAACTGTTTCTAACATAAAGATAAAGTGCATGGACTGGTTTGTGTAATGTACTGTACAGGCTACAGTACTCCACATCCAATCAAAGTATTCAGGCCTGATTGCTAAGATGGCCAGACAGACATGGTCCAACATTAAACATTTATATGTACTATAATTACTTAAACTCAGACACAACTACCGTACTGAAGGTTTCTATAATTTCAAACATAAGGGCTGGACTCCCCCCAGTTTTTGATGGTTCATCTAATTTGTTGTGGCTCATTTAGTGGCTTACCCATTCGCTCTGTAGTCTGAGGCGGTGCGGTTTTCTCAGCATGCTGTTGATGTTAGCCTTTATGCTGTGAGTTATAGCCCCGACACTGTTTTTTTTTTTATTAAATTGATTTGTCAGGGACTATGGGTGAAAAATAATAATGTCAAGCAAGTAGAAGAGATGCTTTGTACCAGGTTTTTGCATTTGCAGTCCCATGTCAGGTAAAATAAAGAAAAGCAAGTTTGTGGTTAACTGAAAATATATCTGGCTGCTGAAACGGATGGTGGCCAACTTCAAACAATCCAAAATAAAACTGATCTACCTTACATGACAAATCATCTGTCATTGATTAACTATTTACTGCCCTATGTCCAGAAGATGCAATTTACTTATTATTATTTGCAGATTCATATTCAGTGTGCACTATTTAACTCATGTCACTGAGGTGAGCACCTCTGAATAAAGATGTACTATCACCTGCTAGTTGAGTTAAGTTTGTGGTAGTTCACTGGTCGAGGTAGATAATTGGTTGCCTCCTCAGTGCCAAGATGGCTAATCCCTTTGACCATATGTCAGCAGCTTGTCAGGTCCAGAGCCAGTGCAGCAAAAGGACAGTGCTATGCAGGACAGGAAAACACAGACACACTGTGCATCCACATGTAAGCAGCCATTTGGCCTTTAGAAGTTTTAGTTTGTGTTAACAGATACTGTTTTTTTTTACATAACTAAGGTGTCGTAGATAGTTGTGAGAGAACAGAGAGGAAAGGAAGAGGTTGTAGAATCTCATGGTGTGAGTGTGACACAGAGGAGTGTTCAGAGTGGAGGGCAGTAGTGTAAGGTACAATCCTGTTGCTGCTACATCAGAATGAAGCTAACTGAAACCTGCTCACTTTCCAGGAGACAGCAGCGGCCTCAAGGAGGAGGAGGAGGCAGTAGTGGCGGTGGAGGAGGAAAGAACCAGTCTCTGCTGATACAACAACAGTCACCACCACATCAGAGGGATCAAACTCAGTCTCCAAACCAACAGCAGCAGACTTTGACAGAATTGGGAGATAACAGAAACAATAGCGCCGGTCGGCCGCCCCGTCAATATCAAGGAGGACATGGGCAGCGCCAAGGAGGACCCCCACACCACGGGTACAGCCAGAACCGGCGCTGGCACCACAATCAGAAAGGTCAGGGGCATGGACAGACAAATCCTACATGTGATAAAGGATTACCCCCAAGAACAACCAAAGACAAAGAGACTGAGAATGTAAAAGTGGGTAACGAGCAAATCAGACCAACAGATGAGCCTCAAGACG
Source organism: Rastrelliger brachysoma (assembly GCA_024605115.1). Classification (NCBI taxonomy): domain Eukaryota; kingdom Metazoa; phylum Chordata; class Actinopteri; order Scombriformes; family Scombridae; genus Rastrelliger; species Rastrelliger brachysoma. The sequence goes on along the minus strand of JANJYP010227345.1, from coordinate 20,388 downwards.
GCAGCAGTAAAAGTCCAAATGAGTTGCCTCAATTCGAGTCAACATTCCACACGACCACTTTCCCGGATCTGACAGTTATTAAGGAATCTCCCAACCCACCAGGAAGTGGTAAAGCGTGCGAAGGCCACTCGTACCAACCCAAAATCAGCTTGCTGCAGTCGTCAAAGGAGAGGCTGAGGAGGAGACTAAAGGACAAGGTACCGAAAAGCTGCTTAGAGCCTGTCATTCAGTATTAACACAATCAGGACTAATGTGTATGTGTACACACGCTGTCATTTAGCCTTGCAATTACTTCTGCACACATACTGTACGTGCATTTAAAAAAACAAAAAGATGCAGATATGAAGATACACACACTGCCTTGTTTCCCCACACTGCCTTGATTTAGTAATTTTGCTACTCATTTATTTAGCGTTCATATTGAAACTAGCAGGGAGGGGGAGTACATGTTCTCACTAAGGAGGTGACGAAACTAAAGTGGCATTAGCATTAACAGTTTTTGATGTTTTCCACTGTGTGCACTAAACTGGCGAGTCAGCTGGCTGTGTTGCTGCTTTCAGCCTCCTCTTTCTACGCCTACCTCATTACCAGCAGGGGCAGTTTGATTTGACAGCACGGGACTCCCCAGCAGGCAGCAAAGCACAAAAAAAATGATAAACACCCTCAGTGACGCCAGTGAATCAATGAATCCAGACTAGGAGTCAGCGTTAACTTGATGAGGGAGTACAGCATTCAAGCAAATGATATTCAAAATATTTCTGTTCATTTGCCAACTTATGTAAGCAGCATTTTTTCTTAGTTGTGTAGAGATTTCACCATAACTCTACAGAAATATCTTAATACTGAAGTCATGTCCGTTTTTCTTTCTTCTTTGGGACATGTGGTGAAATTCATTAAACCACAATATGATATAGCCTTTTATGTGACAAGCTAGTGATTGTGTCTTATGTCATGTTGATGATCTTGCTATTAACATGTGACTGGGTACTCAGTGTACAGGAAGCAAAATCAGTAATATATTAGCATAGGTGAATATATTAGCATATAAAGCAGAGTAAGTAAAAATTTAAGAAACTCAAACCATATTTCATTGACATACTAGGATGGTAGCAGCCTTTAATCTGTTTATTTACTGTATACATCTGTTGTTCTTTGATGTTTGTCTAGTAGAACTAAAGCAGCAACTTCTTAAGGAATAAAAAGGCACCCCAAATCCTAAGAAATATATATTTTTAAATTATTTAAAGTAAGGTCAAATTTAAAATTCTGACTAGTATACCCATTGCCCACACTCATTTTGAAATTGAAAACTGTATCATCACCAGTCACCTGCCACTAAAATCCAGTCCCATCTCGTTCCTCAGGAGGAGGCACGCGTGCAGGCGGCAGGCTCCGGATCGCAGAACATGGACCGGCTGGTGGATCTCCTCAACAGCATGAGGAGCAACAGCAGTGGCGTGGAGCAACAACTGGCCTCCTTCATGGAAGAGGCACAGTGCTCGGCGCGGTCTGAGGAGACCCTAGCTCAGGTGGTCAGCACAATCTACTCCAAAGCTGTGTCGGACAGGAGCTTTGCCGCCACAGCCGCCAAACTCTGTGAAAAAATGGCGCTGTTCATGGTGGAGGGGACCAAGTTCAGATCACTGCTTCTCAACATGCTGCAGGTGAGAATCCATTGAATGCTTTCTTCATCTCTTTTATTTTCTTATTTTTTGTCAGCATTCAGAAACTCAGACTTCTTAACGATCTCAATCATTTCAGGTACCAGCTTTTTATATCAACACTAATTTCCCTATTGATTTGATATAATAGATGGAAGTAATTTAGAAAGTGTCTCCATGAAATGGTTTTATTCATCAGAAAACAATTAAAAGTTTATTTGTCAAGGGTGAGTGAGAGATAACTTCCCATTCATTCTTTCTAATTTGTGGGCTCTGATGGTGTAAAATAAAGGGTGAGAGATGCATCCAACCAGATGTTGCCCCTCTCAGATCGTCACACTCACAAACTAGCGAGACAAGCTCAAAATATTTGAGCCCAAAGCATTGCTTAATTTTTAGCTCATAGTCCTGACACATTCGTACTCAAAACAGATGAGTGTTGCTTATACAGTTGATCACTTTAATGTTGATTTTGTCAGAAGTGTGTAATTACAGAGTCCTGATGATCTTAAACGTAAGCAGTGTTAGCAGCTACCGCGATGCCCTCTACTGACAAGTTGGATATCTGCCAGACAACAACTTTTCTTTGAGGAATTTTCACAACTTTATGCCTTTGTGTCTTAGAGATCAACACACTGCAACAGTGAGCCAACTGAGGCATGATATGACTTTTATCTTCCTCGAGGGCAGGAAGGGGCGTTGGTTTTACAATTATTCGTAAAATAAACCTGTAACTCAATCTCATTAAAAAAAGAGGCTCCATCTAGTGTCCCAACCAAATACTGCAGCAAATCTCATTTTCTGATCATCACACTGCACGTCCCTCGTCTTCCGCTTTATTGGTTAATATATCCTTAATCAGTTGAATTAACTGATACTGAATGAACCACTGACATCCTTCATATAATCTATTTGCAACAAAAGCCAAGCATATGTGAAATAGTTTAACTCAAACATGGGTGTGGGTGGATGTGTTTTAAAGCCAAGCACCACAGTTGAATAGGAACAAATTACATCATCTTCTTCTAATCACTATTGACTGTTTTTAAGTGTCCTGGAATTGTAGCAGTAGAATATATCAATTCAAGGGCCAGTTTTCCCGATATCCTCTCCAATAAACTAGACTCTACTGTAAATCCATATTTGCATCTTTGTCACCTTTCTCACCCTGCATCCATTTGCATCCATTTCTAATAAATCTCTCTCTGTGTTGCTGTTGGGAGTCAATAAGCTGCTGTCTTCATAATGAGCTGACACATTAGCTTCTCTGGGGTCAAAAATGTGGATCTTCAGTTTTTAATTAGAAATAGTATTATCTTCTGTTAAAAGTGGATTATAATTGAATCCAAGTCACATTGTGATGGCTGATATCCAAAACAGTATAAAATAAAAGTTATAATTAGTGCTAAAACTCATGTCAATCAATATAAAAATCATTTGAAACACTTGCGTTATTTATAATGTAAGAACGTTAAACATTATCTAGTTCCTGCTTTAACTGTGTAGCTGTTTCATTTCATGACAAATATCTTAAGGTTTGACTCATTCAGCTTGAATGTGTTACGTTGTGCTCTAGGAGATTAAGCTTGGCATTTTTCATTAATTTATGACATTTCCTAGACTGGATTCATTGAATACATTAGTCAGATTAATTGATAATAATGAACTTTACTTCATTTAAATAAATGTCCATTGCTGTTTTTAGCCTCTTTTTGGTGCCTTAATCCAAATATCAGAAGAAATAAAAAAGTTGTTGTTTACCAAATGCCCATTTAAATGTCACTTTGAGCTAGCAGTGATTGATAATGCTGTAGATAAGTATTTTCTGTACTGTGTTTGAACAAAATCCTCTGTAATTTTGGCAGTTTGATTCAACCTCAATTTTCTACAGAAAAGCACTTTGAGGTGGGAGCAGACAGAGTGTGAGTGTGTGTGATGTTTTAAATGTCAGTGGGCAAAGTAACGAATCAAAACACCCAGGGGAGAGAGAGAGAGACATGTCCCTCCCTTCACCCTCCATCCCTTCAGCTGCAGTCTCACACCCGCGATGAAAACATCCTCTCAGCCATTCTACATTTCACTGCCTCTACCTCTTCTCCCTCCTCCTTGTCCCTCATGAGCTCTCTATTCCCGTGCCCCTTCGTCTGATCGCCTCTCCTCACCCAGAACGACACGGGCCAGTGCCTCGCTACTTCTCCCTCGCACACTTCCCCTCTCTCTCCTCCCTTTCACCCCTCGCTCCACTCCCGAGAGCCAGACAACTTTGCCAATGCTGCAAACTGTCTAGAAGTCGGCAAACAAGACAAACAAGCTGTCTTACGATGACATTCAAAGTCTAAATGTTAACCCACCTGCCGCCTCGCTGTGTCTCCTCCTTCTCCCTCCTCTAACCTCACTCCTTCTCCTGGAAATGCTCCCTCAGGCTTCACTCCTACACTAGACACCTTTTTTCCTTCCCTCTGTTTTTTGGTTTTTTTCCCCCCACTGAAACATCTTTCGATCTCTTTATTCAGTTATTCAGATCTTTATCCTAAACTCATCAGTCACAAAGCCTTCTTTCATCCTTGTTACCACCTTTAAAAAAAAAAAAGATTCCTTCTTTTCACATCTGTGTGGTCCCTCCCGTTCTTTCTTGCCCTCTTTTATTCCACCTCCTAGCCAGTGTGGACCCCCTTCTTGCCTTTGACATTTTGGCTTTTTGCTTTTAAAACATTTTAAATGTCATAAGAGGGCTCATGAAGGCCTTCATTAATGATGTACTATGTTGCGTCTAGACCCCCGGATCTCAATGTGGGGGCAATTAGTCTGTGACTGCTCTGCTTATTAAAAGAGGAGAGGCATCTGGGTTTGTTACAGCTGCGATTAAACCTGTGAAGTATACTGTTTATTTAACCAGGCTTTTCCTTTTTTTTCCTCACTTTTTTCATCACCTTCTTTTCTCACCTAAGCCTGTCTTTCTTTTTGGTCACCTTTCTTTCTTTCTGCTGGTTTATTTATGTGTCACATACTGAGGCGATGTCCTTGGTTTGACGGCATGTTTGTTTGTGACAGTGTGGCTCTCTCTGCTGAACCCACTCAAAGCTCAATGTTTGCTGTGTGTATATCTGAAACTCAAGAGCGTTTTCAGCTTCACGGGCAGGCTTTGAGTGTAGTTGTACGAGTCTCTGCCGCTTCCAGTGCACTTCATCCCGCAATAACAGGCGGTACACTCTAGAAAAAAATATGAGAGGGAGAGTCAGTTAATAAAGTTTTCGTTTAACCTGCTGTATAACATCTTTACAAGTGCGCATTAAGCATTAACCCATATTAACCCCAACACTTTTCACAGCACTGACATGGTTCGCTACCCTTCACTTTCAAACTAAATTAACATATTCTCCTCTACCTCGGGCAGATAAAAGAAATCCATGAATATGTTTAATGTGTTTTTCAACTGCTTTTTGGCTGTAAGTACTTCAGGTTGTGAGGTTAATACATGTGTGCCACCTACAAAAATTCCCATCAGAGAGATGGTAAAGATGTTAACAGTGATTAATGGCTCTGCCAGGAGAGAGAGTTTATCACTGCTGATAAATTTATGAATATCCACCTACCTACCGCCTACTTGGAGCTCGTATTACAGATTTACAAAAACTCCACTGTAGTCCACTTCAGTATATCTTCTAAACTAAATCTGTCTCTTTATTTCAACACAGAGGGACTTTGCACGTCGTGATGAACTCCAGCAGTCAGATGTGGAGCGGTGGTTAGGTTTCATCACCTTCCTGTGTGAGGTGTTTGGGACCATGAGGAGCAGCTCCGGGGAGCCCTTCAGAGTGCTTGTCTGTCCCATCTACACCTGCCTACGAGAGGTCTGTGTCTGACTCAGCACACACAGCAACAAATTTTTACATTGAGAAAGCCCACCCACCCACTCACCCACATACGTCCCAATATAAAGAGAGTACCCGGCAGCGTCTGCATATTTTGTCCACTGAGGTTGATTTGTGCACAGAGTCAGAGTTTCCTGTTTTCGGCCAGACCCAGTCTAGACAGCAGACACCACAGTTGGTTTGGTTAGTGGCGCAAAACAAGTTAAGACATCATGAGTTCCAGGAAAATACATGACCCCAGGTTCAGTTCTCATCAGCCGGTCACACTCTCTTACACATGCTCCCCTCAGTCACCATGGAAACCATATAGGGTAGCCACAACAGCCCCAGTGCGATACAGAAGTGGTTAATGGCAGATGGGATATTGAAAGGGGAAGCGAGCTGAGGGGTAGCGGGAGAAAGAGAGAAGAGAGGAGGTGAGAGGAAGCGGAGGGAGACTGCGGTCAGGTTGACAGTTACTGCAGAGGAAGTTAACTCATGGCATGACAGGTAGAGGAGAGAGAAGAGAAAGGATAGGGGAAGGCAGCAGGAGGTGGAGGAGGGGATGACACAATCCAGGAGTGAAAATTATTTTTAATGTGTAGTTTTGCGAAGGAGGAAGAAATAATGGCAGGGTTGAGGCACGTGCCAGGTAGTTTCACCACCCACGTCCACACCTCCTCCGGTCTGGCACACACACACCTGCGTCTGCCTAACAATCGCAACGCAGCACCATAATGTCATCCCCACCCTGTCTGAGCGTATGCGCCCGAGGGCATTATCGCAGCTTGTTAGGAGGCTCCGCAACATGACCGAGGGTGTGGACACGACGCAGCGTAATCAGTGTCAGCAATACACACCAACACACCTCCATATTCCAGCATCAGCAGCAGCGCCACATTTAGCCTGATGATGCTTCAGGTCAGAACACACCTGTGAACAATTGCCCAAATATTTGTATAATTATATGAATGTGTGGTTTCAATCTGTGTTTCCCAGAGCCGTTGTTCTTGATTTCCATCCATTTGCTGTTTTTTTTTTTTTTTTTTACTGTCCTGTTGTAACATGTCAGGTATGAGCTCTGCCATAATGTGCACTCACCATGTGCCTGCACGTTGTACCATAAATATGTGTGTATACGTATGCCTGTGCCATTCACGTTGGCGGCTCTCCCCTGTAGATGTAGCCTGCAGAAATGGATTAGGTAACAACTGAGGTGTGTTTGGGTATACTTGACAGCTGTATGTATAGACGGGAGTAAAAATAATGAGTGGTGATCTCATCCATTCATGACTGTCAGGCTGTTATAATACATTTCCTAGTGTTTTTTACAATGCCACAATCCACACGTACGCACTAAGTTATATAATACTGAAGTAAGGCTGCAGTAACGCAGACTTTCAAATGAATCTTCACTTACTTTCTTACACACCATGATCACATACCAGAAAAGTTAAACCTTTATCTTTTTTTTTTTTTGGTACAGCACATCATGTTGACATATTCTCATATTTTAAGTTGATGCAGCAAACATGTCAGTTTTCCTTTTACACATCCAGCAGACATGGAGTAACATAAGCATTAATTTCTCATGGTGTTCCTGGTCACCACTTTTCACTATTGGTTCTGTTTTGCTCTAAACAATCTCTTGAGTGAAATGTTGTTCTTTTTAAGCATCTAAATGTTCCATCATGTTCAGCAGCTACTTTCCAACTTTGTGAGCTGTTAAATGCAGGGCAGGTAGTGTGCAGTTGGTTTATTAGAGCTTTATCGCTGAAAAACTGCTGCCTGATGCGTCTGGAAACGATGCTGATGAAAGCGGTGAGACTGAACCAAAGACAGTTAAATCAGAAAGGCTGTAAAACTGAAAATAATGAGCTAAAAGATGCTAAAACGCTCCACAGAGCTGAGGGGAACTGCAGAGTTCAGTGATTTTTGTCGTTATAGGCAACTCCTTCCACATTACAGTCAGTCGTTTCATCCTTTTGCTTATTAGAGCCGCAATAATTATTCAACAGAAAATTAAAAAGCTGATGATTGATTCATCTTATGAGTCACCTTCTGGTTTCTTTAGTCATCTGTGAAACTAAACTGAGTCTCTGGTCTGGTTTGACAGAACAAAACAAGACATTTGATTAAACATGACTAAACAACAAATCAATACATCAAGAAAATAAATTAATCAATAGTTGCAGCCCTTATATTTAAATAAAAATACTGATAAATTGTATGTATAGATTTTTTTCTTAGTCCCGAGTCTCACTTTTTGAAGCAAAAGTTTTCCTTTCTGTTGTTTGTCTGTTCTGCTTGCTACTGTTTCAGCATGTTACTGTGGTTACACTGGTAAAACTTTGCGGTAAGTGTTTAAATTTAGAACAGCCAATTGCGCCAAAAGACACATGCACTAAAAGGTTTTAATGAACCTACTATGGGAAAGTAGAAATTAATGTTTACTTAGAAAAAAAAATATATGAAGTGCTGCCTTTCGTCAGTTGCTCATGAAAGATGAAAAAACTGGATTCTCATTAAAATGCCTTAATCCTTAAGCTTAAAAAAGACAAAGGAGCCAACAAACACAGCTTTTTCTGTGCAGAGCATGCTACTCCTGAACTTCAGAGTGCAGGCAGCAGGTAGCCTGAACTCACAGATAAACCCATCTTTTATTAAAGCAAACGACCTGCGTGTGGCCCACAGAGGCTTTCATCAGGATATTGGTTTGCAGTTGCAGACTGCAGAAAGCATGCATGCACTGTGTCTGGTGGTGACATCATTAGCTATTTATATTGTGCCTTGGTGCCCCTCCCCGAAATTCACCATGAGCCCTCATAGTTATATATGTTATATATGTTTAATTGACCATAATTGTGTGTGTGTTTGCTTTAAAAGTGTGTATCTTACATATTATGACGTCTGTTTCATCTTATTAAGTTTTAATTGTTTTCAGGACTTTTTCTTAAACAGTTAAAAAAAAGCTCTAAAGCCAGGATCAGACTGCAGGAATTTTATCTAAGATTCATATCTCCTGACAATCAGAGGAGAACTCTAGTCTGGGACCTTGGTCAGTGCCGATGTTTGGCTGTGATTATGCAGTAATGTGTGAAGTTCACAGATCCAATCTTAAACCTCAAGAACTTCTTGCGGACTCATCAGGACCGCCCTAATAATTCTTGATATTTGGGAGTTAAAAAAATTTGGATGCAAGACCACGATAGTCAGTGAGAGAGACAAGCTAACATCAAATTCCAGAGCAGTTGAAGGTGTTGCTAAGCAACAATGAAAGTTTTTGCCCTTGAGGCTAATGTTAGCTAGCATACTGCTGTTAACATACATTAGAACTGGCTGTTAGAAAATCACCCCCAGCTGCTGACTGCATTGCAACAAACATTTTTTTACCATTTCTTCCCCCTTAGGTGCGTCATACAACACAATTTCGAAATTGGTTAGGATTTTAAAACTCATGTGGTCTGAGCCCAGTTTAAGGGAAGTGCTGGTCCTGCATTACCCCTGCTGTTGCTATGCAACTATTGTAAATCCAGTTGAAGTAATCACAACTTTGAGTGCTCCTGCGTCATTATTATACAGATATAACATGTTTTCTCTCAGCCTCAGTGCATCATTTCTTTCCAAGTCAGCAGTGTGATGACAGGTTTCAACATTTACAAATATATGTGCATTTGATCAAAATCGTCAAACTGAAAGATGAAAAGCCACAGCAGCAAATGTATATGAATGAGGATGTTTTTCTCGTTGAGCTCTTCCAGTCACTGAAAGTATTGTTGTCATGTCAGATGCATTTCTTCCATTCAGTGCTACAAGACAATCACAGCTGTCCTAGTTTCTTTTTATGTTCCTGATCAAATGTCTTCTGAATGAATAAACTGTACATGGAAATCACAGAGAACCCAGAGGTTTCCCAGTGAAGCTAGCTTTGTTACTTGATGATGTAACTGACACGCGATCTGGCCGACTGTTGTCAGAAAAACGCTGTGTGTGTTAAGCATTCTCACAGAGACCTTTCATTCTGAAAAAGTTCCTTTTCCACTGAAAAACGAAGGTAATACCAAGCAGTGGAATGTATGTTAAGGTGTAGAAGCAATAGAGGAGAGAAGACAGCAAAAAAAAGCCATTGTAAAGGAAAGAGCTGATGATAGATGAGTATAGATTAGACCATTTTAAACGTATTGAACAAAACTTCACCCATAGCTCCCCAGAGAACTCATTATGAGCTAATCCTGCTTGTCGCATAGTTCTCTCTCTCTCTGGGAGCGACGAGACTTGAGTTCCCACATCAAACAGCCACACTGTCACCACGCCCGTTTAAGCATACTGAGGAGCTGACGTCAGTGCTACTGCCGGGGCTGAATGATAGGTGGAATACCATCAAGCTTACAGGGTGGAAATAAGAGGCAAACGCATAAAAGGTGGATTGTAGCATCAGATGGGGATTTTTATTTTTTTGTTCCTTTTTCCACAGATACGGCCATCGTTTCCATGACAGTGTTGTCTCTCCAAGGATAGTTTCACAAATCAATAGTCAGGTGCACATATGAACAATGAAATTGTTTTTCTTCCTTCTATAATAATTCATCATGTTCATACTGATAATTAGGAGATGATCTAAGTGATGGGGAAATAAAATCCACTGTCCTCTTTTGAGTACAAATGTATTTAAAATGTATCTGAAGATAATGTGAAGCTAACTGACCTAACCTGACTAACCCTAACCTCTTTATGTAATGATTGGCAGTGCTTTTCTGTTCAGTGGAAGATTGTAACAAGAAAGGGGAATTGGTCTCTAAAAAGACATCATCTTTGAAAGATATCAACTCAATCTGATTAATTCGGAAGGCTGAAACTTCACATTAGCTTCAGATACATGTTCTTTCTTCACAATGTATTACTGCACAAAAGAACCCATCAGTTACATTATAAAGGAACCTCTAAATGTCAAGTATGAACAAAAAGAATGATTACAGCTATAAATATGTGTCATTGTTTGTTTGGGCCCTTTTTATATTATTATTTTTTAATTGCATACTTTATTTTGTCTGTGTGTGAACTTCTGTTAAGTGTTAAAATCAAACACAGTCAATCAGTTGCCTTGTTGTGTAACTGCCAACTGAAAGCACAAAAACACTATCCCTGCTATTATTCAGTTTGATCCTGTTGATGTTATTCACTTTACAGTCACATATCCTGCTCCCAAACACGGTAGCTTCCTGTGTATTCAATACATGATCTCATCTATTTTTTTTCCATAAGTAAATCCCGGTATCCTGCATTTATGTTGTATTTTGTTCATACTGCAGCAGGTCTACCCCTTCCAAGGCTTAATTAGACATCACTTCACCACCCTCGCCCCCTCCCTCCTTCCTGTCACTTCCTTTCCAACCTCCCTCTCTTAATCAAACACTTAATAAACAGACTCCTAAGGAGTGAAAACAATCTTCAATCTGGAAAAGGAGTATTCGGCAACCTATTTAATCTCAGCATAGATGCACATACCCTTAACTTGTTGTTTTACTTCCCTTTATCGCCATCGCTCCCTACATTGTTTGAAAGTACCAGTTGTATGCCCATCTGTTCATGGGGCCAGTTTAGGGTAGAAGCCAGCCAGCATGTTTACCAGCTCCACTGTTTGTTTTTGGCTACACTGTGTGTACAGTATGTGGATATACAGTGTGCATAAAGCAGGCCTTGATGTGTGATGGTTGGCCAGCTCGCCAGGATGAAAGCCTGCTCTGTTGTCCTCCAAGATTTAAAATGTTAATGGAGAAAATATTTACAATCAGGATTAAGTCTTTTTCTTCTCTCTTTCTCTTGTGAACTGATTAACACACACGCAAACACTTGGCATTTGCCTAATCTGTTCATGTCGCCCATATATAAAATATACATTATGGATGTTTGTGTATCTCTGAGTCGCTTTCAGTTTTTCCCGCTAGCTGCGCTCCTCTTCTTGATGTTGCTACATTTGGCTTTCTCCTGTTTATTTTCATTTTGTGCAGCTCTAAAACCTGCAACACTTTATTTCCTGGAAAGTTTTATGGAGTGGTGCAATTTGGTACAAAAAAATACAAATATTTGAACTGTAAATTTGCCAAAACATGAAATAAATTAGAGTAATTAAAGGTATGCTATGCAGGATTTGTCAGTTAGTGTTTGTAAACACACAGCTTCTAAAGTTGGCCTGACAAGGGAGAGAACACATCAGCAGTCAAGTGAGTTAGAGAGTAAATGAAGAGAACAAACAGTGTTGTCAAGAACGAAGCCATGAATCAGAGGAATAAAATGTTATTTCATGATTGTTTCATGGCCGTTTATGCTCTCAAGCTCAAATAAACACGTCCACTTTGCTCTGTGACTCGGTCAAACAGGCACACAAACAGCAGGGGAGCAGCACACAGGAGAGGAAGGAGACTGAGAAACAGGCAAAATACTGAATCAAAGAAACCCAGTGATGTCACTACTGAGTGAAGACTTCACACCCTGCTCGCCCAAAAGCTGACACCCAAAATAACTTAAAAACAGCAGAGTAATAAGAAAATAAATTACGGGGAGAGAGTTGGAGTCTCTAGATAAATACACCATCACACACTTATAATGGGTCATAAGTGATGGCTGAGAGGGAATACTTTTGTATGAGACATTGTTCTTTTTTTCTTTTTTTGGAAACCCTGCATCATATACCCTTAAACTTACAAAACTAGCAAAGTACTCAGTTTTCAATCTGTAGTTTTCTATGTCAAACTAAACTATACTATATTTAATTGCTTCTTATAAGCTCTATTATATCTAACTATAATGAGCACATTTCTTCTTTAATACCAAATTACATTAGCCTATGTCTACCCATCCCTCTTTGCACGCGATTTCATTTCGTTCTGCAATTCAGTATGGAAACCACAGACCTAGTTTTCCCCTCAGTGAGAGAACCAATCACAGGACAGGGGAGGGGGCAGCAAGATGATGACGACACACAAAAACTAAAAACATGTCCGTGGAATGTGCAGAAATTCCTTCTATTCTCGTGTTTATCTTGCACCAACAGCAATAGTCGCTACATGCCATTATTTCTCCAATAATTTTTTTTTTTCCCCTCGTCATATTTCGGTCGCTGTACATATGTCATCAGGTATGTTTGATACGATTGGCGTTAAGCTACATACAGACACATTTGATAGACATTCGTAGCGCCCAATAAACTGCTTCAGGCTTTTGTAAACCATGCCTCCAAATACGAAAAAATGAACGGGAGTTTAAAATTACATCAAAATTAAGAAGAAACATTGTACCGAATAAAATTGCACTGAATTGTCCTGTGTGCAGTAACTACAGATTACATAAAAAATATTTCCAGGGAGTTTAAAATGAATGGACATGCAAAATAAAATGTTACAATATATTCATCCATGTTTTTGTCTCCTGTAGCTGTTAGAGTCCACAGACGTTAAGGAGGATGCAGTTCTCTGCTGTTCTATGGAGGTACGACCACACACACACACACACACACACAGAGAATACTTGTCTTTGAACGAACCTACAGGCTGATTTAAAATTCATGCGATATTAAAAAACGTAAAACATCTGAAATAATTTTCTAAACGAATACTGACATAATACTTACTGAATCTGATAAAGCTCATGTTCCATTTTTATAAGTTTTATTTTCAATATGTACATTATATTTATCTACAATATGTGTTTTCTAACCATCTGAAACACACATCTTTGTTATTCTAAAGCAGCAGTGTTTGTGCTCTGACCATCTCTGCTCTGCCGGTCTCCTGAGGGTTGTGAATAATAAAGAAGTTCAGGTGAAGTAGAATTATAGATTAAATCTGATTCACATTGTATGAGAGCAGAAAGCGCTCTCAAGGTTTGAGGGTGAAAATAAGGCAGAGAGGTTCAAGAGCAGAAAGAGCAAAGGCAGGTGAGCCCTGTTTGGCAAACAGATCCCAGATGCTCACAAACACAGCCTCCCAGTCTTGATTACTCACTAGCGTGCTTCCACACACACATAGACACACCAACACACAGTTCTATGGCCACGGGGTGTGTGAACCTCTGCTGTCTGACTGTATCCACAGTAACAAGGTGCCAGACGCTGTGTCTTGCACTCCAAAAGGGAGCCACACTCTCTCTCTGACCTCCCGCCACTTTTCTCTTCCAGCTGCAGAGCACGGGGCGTCTCCTGGAAGAGCAGCTTCCAGAGATGATGACGGAGCTTCTCGCAGCCGTCAGGGACAAGATGCTCTGCCCGGCCGAGTCCCAGCTGACCCGCTCACTCCTAATGGAGGTCATCGAGCTGCACGCACACCGCTGGAGCCCCCTGGAGGCCCTCACCACCCAATACTACAACCGTACCATCCAAAAGCTTACCACCACTGCCTAGGCACCCCCACCCCACCAGACTCCCCTGCCTCGGAGGAGAGGAGACAGCCCCAAGGAAAAAAATTCTCTTCTAGTTTGCCCGTAACACAAGAATTTAATAATAACGTCACTTTCCTGCCTAAATAAGTACATGCTTTAAGTTATTATTGAATTTAATCGCACAACGATCATTTCTCAAAGACGGGCGATCACACTAGCCACCAATCGGGTCGCCCCTGAGCCATCGAGGCAACACTACATGTGGCGTTCAAACAATGAAAGCCCACTTGACACAGATTTGAGAAAACACTAACTAATAGATGGCCGGTAGGGGCGTGCTTGGCCACACAGAGTCCAGCAGCTTGCCTGGCTGTGGCTGTGGAGGGATAAAGGAGTGAACAGACAAGAGGGGTCACGTAGGGGAGAGGAGGAGAGGGCAGCAGCCTGTCCATAGGGAATAGAGAGATCTGTACCCAAAGATGAATGGGGGGAGAGGGAGGGGGGTCAGGGTAGTCCGTGTCCATCTCTTCATTGTGTTCATTTGCCCACCACCCTCCCTTCTCTCTGTCTCTCCGTCAGCCCCTGGGGTCTGTGTGGCTGATAAAAGAGAGAGGAGGAGGAGGAGGCAGGGAGTAGACACGGTACTGTCTGTCTGGGCCGTTTGCCCCGCCAGGCCAGGGACCAGGTCAAAGGCCCTCGCTGTGGGGCTCCCACTGCTCCTCCCCGCCTTTGTCTCCCCCAACTTCACCACACCCCCCCCCAGCAGGAAGCCTTTTTGTGGGGATGAGACAGCGGGCCTGCTGGGCCAGGCTGGGCTCAGGATAAAGGATCAGGCTGGCTAGAGTAGGGTGGCAGATGGCTGCTTGAGCCCTTATGAGACGACACACTCCCAACACACACCACTCTAGCACCCCAGTGCCCCACTCCCCGAGCTCGGGCCGGTGTTTGCAATAGAAACAGTAGAAATATTGCAGTGTGGTGGGGGTGCAGCATTAGATTTAATTCTTTTGTTTTTGTCCTACAGGGGAAATGTCTCTTCTCTTCTGTTAAGTCGTGCATGTCCATGCTTTGTTAACCACATCATTGATATTATTTTTTTAATCATTTGTTGTTTTTATTATTGTCGTTTCATTTTGAAGTCTTGTTTTTATGTTAAAAAATGTACCTTTGATATATAGTGGTAGGCCTTATTGCACAGGTTTGATTTGTTTGCACTGTTTTGAGGCGATTTGCTTTAAAAATTCAAAAAAGATTGAATTTGAATCAGTGCTTGTGGATTAATATTAAAGATCTCAGTAGTGAGAGAAGTGGGTTGAGCATAGTGAGGGATGTTAGGATGTTTTAATGGACTAGTGGCCTTGTCAATTTTTATAGGAAACCCTCTTGTTTTGGGGCCTGTGGCAGCAGAGGGCACACTGAGGACTGAACAGTTATTCACATCATTCTGTTGCTGAAGAAAAAAAAAACACACGTTTGAAGTAGGAAAAAAGGTGTTGTGACAATTAAAAAAGAGCATGGCACACAGAGAAAAGAAAACAGAAGTGCAACACTTCTTAAAGATTTTCTCCTACCCAAGCCATTTTTTGCAGTGGACATTTTGCAAGTGTTTAATATCGACTGTATTTGCTTTGTTTTTGAGAAAAATGACAACTATTAACCTGTGTATTTTAAGATGACAATGAAAAAGAAGAAAAATCTTAATTGTATGACCTCATAGCTAGTCATATGTGACCCTTATTCCAGCTAACGTGTGTACTATGATATTGACGTACCAAGCCAATCATGTACCATTTGTAAATGGGCTCTATATATAATCTGCATACAGTATATTTACAAGTATTTAAAAAATTGTGATTGAGCTTTCAGAGGGTAATCGTGCAACAGAAACGTTACACATAGACTGTGGTTGTGTGGCTATCAGGAATTAGCTCATTGCTTGGAAGCAGTCACACACACACACACACACATAAACAAACATATGCACATGCATACATATACTTAGTTTCCCATTGAATCTCTGTGGGCAGTTTTAAGTGTTTTTATATTATTTTCTCTGTCTTGCATCAAGAACTAAGATCCTGTGTGGTAGAAACACATCCCATAAGATTAGCTAGATGAAGAGGGTGATTTCAGACTCAAATATTTTGGCAGATGCAGACTAATCATCTGTAAAGAGTGTGTCTGCTCAAGAAGTGATTTGTTTCATTGTTTTTTTTTGTTTCCTTGTTTTTTTGTCTTTTGTTGTCTTTATTTTATTTCTAGGGCTCTATTTAAATTATATTTAGTTCATTTATATATAATTTTCTCTTCTGATGGGTTTTCAAGACACCTGAAACAGTCGTAATACCTAGCTTGCTGGCAAGTGTGTAAGTGTGGTATTACTGTGTTTTAGTTTATGAAAAGAAGAAAGAATTAACCCATCGGTCAGTTTGCATTATGCAAAGAGTGGCTCGCTCTCACAGCAGATGGGGGCAGGTGGGATCCGCCCCCCTTCCCACTAGTCTGTGGCACTGGAGCCTCCCCACCCTGCGTGCCCTTAGACCCCTCTGCTCGGGTCACATGACTCACTCGACATTTGAATGAGACGCACCTTCATTTGCATATTCTCATGAATATTGGAAAAAAAAAACAAGGCTCCGGTCAGCGCACAGACAAGCTGTAGATTCGCAATAGTGGGTCATCTGTGAGCTCTTGTTTGTTTTGTTTTTCTAAGCTCCTGAAAAATAAACTAACAGGAAAAAGATGTGATGAAAGAATCTGTGTCGTGTTTTCTGTCGGGTTCACTTAACGGTTTGACTTTCAAATCTGCGCGTGTGGCGTCATGAACATATTCAGACATCACACAAAAGACATAGAATGGTGCACACAACGTTTCCTCTGCCATTACCAGATAGACTGCGTAACTAATCTTGGCACCACAGTAGGCCATTATACTAACAATTCATACATGTGCACACTGGAACTCCCTCATTTACATTTCTGCCTTTACATCGTCACACATTAAAACAGACCACACTTCAGAATATTAACAACTCTGTGTGAGTGTTGCGGCTTGTCCTTGGCCTGGTGATTTGCCTTTGGTTAGCCCTGACACATGCCTGGGGCTCCCCAACTGCGGGCATCCCAATGGGAGCTCTCAATGCCGGGGTTGCCTCCCCATTGAGGCCTCCCTATCCCCCCGTCCTGCAAACCTATAGGATGTCCTTCAACATTCGTCCACATCAAGCAACACGATCCCAAGTGTGAATATTTACATTCGACCGAGAAAAACTATAACAAAAGCTTTTTTTCCTCGTCCCTTGTTGAGTCCTTGACAGAAATGAGTTTGTGACAATGTATTTTTTTCTTTAATTTAAAAAGGTACAAAGGGTGTCAGCTCCTCTTAACAATGCAAGCAGAAAAAATACAAACGGGATAATAGGGAAGATTTTATCCAGTAACAATGTAAAGGAAAAAAAATGATTTGGCTGCTCAAGTGGAAGAAGAGACGGAAGAATAAGTGGGAAGAAATGGTGACAGATGAAGTGAATAAATGTAGGAGGAGATGAAGTGAGGAATCGTATAGATTATATATATATAGAAATGTCTGGATATTGGTACAGTATAGGAGTCTATTGAGGAATAAATGCAAATGGTGGAAGAAAGACAGAGCTGGCCTTGGCTGACAATTAGCATCACGGTTAATTTGGCCCCGTGCAGTGGAAACGGACAGCTAAACGGGCACGTTAGCCCCGAGGGGCGATGTCTCGAAGCCTAGATCTGCTGTCGGAGTCTAAAACCTCAAGATACTATAGCTGTGTCTCTAATTTACAATCAGATCACATTACAACAAGATGGTGTTATTTGTGTGGATGTAAAGAGACACAATGAGGGAAAAAGTGTGCTATCAAAAAGTAGTTTGTCTCTATTATTTATTTTTGATCATTTTCATTAAAAATTTGATCATTTTAAGCCTCTGGTAGAAATACTTTCAACATTTCCCATCTGGAAACATTGGAAGCCCGTCAGAGGTGTGAATCTGAATGGAAGGGAATTGGAAACGCTTCATGTAGCTTCACAGTGCTGAATTCAACCAATACTGACCGAGAATCCGAAAATGAATTAGAGCTGCTCCAATTTTAATAATCAAATAATTAAATGAATGGCTTTTATGTAAAAATATCAAATATTTCATGGTTGCAACTTCTTAAAATGTGAGCTTATTCTAGACTGTAGATCAGACAAAAGCACTGTGGATTACTGTTCATAGTAAATATTGTGCAGATAAATTGATAAAAGTAATATTAATTATTTAAGCTTCTGGTTGTATTTTTTTGACTCAACAGCATCATTATTAGCTTCAGTTCATTGTTAGCAGCACAGAACATAAATTTTAGCTTTGTAATCAGATTTCTTCTATCATATTGCATATCTAACATTGCACAAACTAAATAATCAATAGCTTTATTTAACATTAATTAATATAAAATGTTAGCTGTAGCTCTAATACACATCACAGGAGTAAATACAGTCACACAAGCTTCCTGCCGCCATATTATAACTTGAGCTTTGCCTGTTTTCTCTGCTGGCATTGAAGGATGAATGGCTCAGTGTGTGTGTGTGTGTGTGTAGGGTGACTCACACCAATGCTGTCCATTGTTTGAGCAAGACAAAAGCAAGCTGTACCTGGCTCGCCTTGATGACGAACCAAAGACAAGGAGGGAGGACACTCACGTTAAGATAACTGCTCGCACTTGACGCGTTCTCCCACTAAACTAAAACAACGCAAGCGCCTGCAGATCCTGTGTTCAAGTATCTCCTTGTGGATGTCTCTCATATCTTCAGTTGTCTGTTGGCTCATACATTTTTTTGTTTTTTGGCCTGCGCCCTCCCGTCTGCACAGTGTGTGTCTTTCTGTGTTTGATCAGTACACAAGCAAACCAGAGGAGAGTACTGCAAAATCTATTCTGTTTGGTCCGAGGGGCAGAGGCCAGATATTGTGTAAAACAAAGTGGAGTTAAAACACAGAGAAGCATCCCCAGATGTTTTCCTACAGTGTGCTTTGCTGTGGGAGAAATCAATAACTGTGGGCTACGAAGTGGTTTTAGCTCACTCTCTTGACCTTTCCATCTCAGCAGCAGCTACTGCACTTCAGTTTATTCCACTCCCCAAAAAACAGATTGCAGCTCAACTATATTTGGATTCAGACATTTTAGTTGACTATCATATACTTATTCTGGAGTCTAATGTAGATCTCTGGGCTACATTTATATATTAATAGTACTTTTATTACCATAATCTCTTCATGGTTGCTTTCAAATTTAATCTTTGTGCCACTTTCAACTATACACTTTCACATTTTGCAATACAATATGTAAAATATATTTTTTCTTGTGTATAAAGCATTTACCGTGTCAGTCCTACCTACAATTACTTATCCAAATAGGAGCGTAAATAAAAAAAGACATGGATGTGACAATAAGTCTAGAAATGCCACATATTTTTTTTTATAATCGTTATCTGGTATTTGTTTTGTTCTTTTGTATGCGGCTACTCTGTAAGTTGTGTCTATGCCTGTGGCCAAGTTGTTTTGGGTTTTTTTTTTTTTTTTACCTTTAATTGCCTCCACTCTTGAATAATAAAGTTAAAGGTTTGGGAATAGAACGAAAAAATGATTTTTATTATACTCACCTGTCTGGTGATTGACAGGCACATACTGATATTAAAGCACTGAGGGTCAATAATAACTCATTAAGTGTGTCTCATTCAAAGAAATGAGACACAGTTACCGACAAACTAAATGGATGGAGGGACACACACACACACACACATACTCTCTACACACACCTACACACACCACACACACACACACACACACACATCACAGCTCTTCCACAAATATTTTTTGAGAGAGACAGTTAAAAACCTGACTGATCTCAACCAGAGCGGAAACTGGAAAGGTGTATTCCTGTTTCCTGGAGGAAATTATGTCATGACCTTCTCACTTCCTGAATGAA
The DNA here is from genome assembly GCA_024605115.1 of Rastrelliger brachysoma. Lineage (NCBI taxonomy): Eukaryota > Metazoa > Chordata > Actinopteri > Scombriformes > Scombridae > Rastrelliger > Rastrelliger brachysoma. The sequence continues at coordinate 507 of JANJYP010227345.1, read as the reverse complement.
GTGTTTCAATGGCCCTTTTTTTGGTGGAGGACCTGCTGAGTCAGTAAATCAGTCGATTATTGACTTCTGTAGCTGTGAATGGGATACATCACCACTCCCACGTCTGTATCATCACATACTGGGTGGATGATTAATATGGCAATACTGACCAGTCTCAAACAAATATAACTAATATCAAGGTTCGGTAATTTAACAAAAAAACAAACATCTCTTCTCATTATTGAAGCTTAGGTCAACTTATGATTATTTTCATAATTGATTGTTGGTCAGTTTCTTAATCAGTTATTTGTGCCCACACACAGACCATGCTGATGTCATAAAATGACTTAATTTGTGTGTAACAGTAAAAAATCTAAATACATTTAATTTGCTGTTACATATTACATGGTAAGCTACAAATCATCATATTTGACAATCTTTTTGCTCTATATGTAAAGTGCCTTGAGATGACTTTTGTTGTGATTTAATGCTATATAAATAAAGATTGATTGACTGATAAACTTGATG
>JANJYP010227333.1:0-15452 GCA_024605115.1 Rastrelliger brachysoma | reverse complement strand
CTAATTTCCATATTGCTGCTGTAACAGAAAAAGCTGATTGTTCAGGTTTGCTGCGTCTATCGTATATGGAACAATATAATCAGCTCTGGCAACTACAGCCCATGACTTTAATGAAGAGGCTTAGAGGGAGATTAAAAGTGATGTTCCACACAGACTTTTGAATATGAGACACAAGTTCATACACTGTCTAAAACGCACTGGATGAATTGTATCTCAGTGATGTGACAAAGACAGAAGATAAAAGCAACACATGGCAAAATAAAAGAGCATGTGTCAAATTTAGTTAAAAATAGAATAAGAAATAAATTATTAAATTTTACAGGATGAAACTTATAGAAAAGTTGATTAAAATAATGAAGATGACGTATTTTGAATTTTAACAGCTTGTTTTAAAAGAGGAGCACCAGTCTTAAGTTTGAATTTCATATTTCTCTCTTAGAGCTGCGGTGGAAGAGAACGCCTACAACCGTATGAAGAAGGTGGTGAAGTGGTACATCTCCGGGTTTTACAAAAAGCCAAAGGTCAGGATGCTGAACATGTTCTTAAAGTACACGTTTTAAATATACAATGTTTACTAAAATCATCTTTATGTTACGCATTTTGTATGACAGGGGTTGAAGAAGCCTTACAACCCCATTATCGGAGAGACGTACCGCTGCATGTGGCTCCACCAAAAGACCAACAGCAAGACGTTCTACATCGCAGAACAGGTAAAAAAAAAAAACCAACTCATGGCACATAGCAGCAAATCAATCTTGAACAAGTCTCTCCTAAAGTCTCAGATACATGTCGTAAAGTTTATGGAATTGGATTAGAACCAAACGCAAGGTGAAGTGACCTTTTTTATTTCTGCCTCATTCAAGCTGACTCATTCATTCACTGTTTTTTTCCTTTTAGGTATCCCATCACCCTCCAGTGTCAGCCTTTTATGTCAGCAACAGGAAGGATGGATTCTGCCTTAGTGGCAGCATCCTTGCCAAGTCCAAGTTCTACGGTACAAAGACACACATACACACACAAGTTATTAAAATCTAATTAACATCACCTACAGACACCTTAAACTGCAAATTAAAAACTAATAAAACATCCAGCTGAGGGCTTTTAATATTAAACCTCCACTGACTCCTAATGACATGTCCACACTGCAGGAAACTCTCTGTCAGCCATATTAGACGGAGAGGCCCGGCTCACGTTCCTCAACAGAGGAGAGGACTACGTGATGAACATGCCCTACGCTCACTGCAAAGGTCAGAACGCTTAATACAACTCCGGTGTTTTTTTGTTGTGAATGTGTCGTTTACTCAGTTTCAATGAGATGAAGCCGTCGGCCGAAGTGTCGCAAATATCAAATTCCATTACATCTTGACAGCCTCACAAAGAAGCTCGTAAATAGGCAGAGTAGATGAATGCAGAGTTGAAAAAAAAAAGAATTGCAGCTGCACTGCGGCAGTGAAATAATAGATGATTATATATTTTGCATCGATGTTGCTTGAAAAGTTGTCTCCACCTAGTGCAGTAACTGACTTTTTCCTCCACACATTTTTTTTTTTTTTTTTTTAAAGATTTTTTGGGCACAGACGCCTTTATTGTAAAGTTGGTAGACAGGAAATGGGAGAGAGAGGGGGGGTAGGCATGCGGAGAAATGACGCTCCGGCCGGGATTCGAACCGGGGTCTGCCGCTTAAGAGCACTGCTCTACATGGCATACGCTCAAACCACTGCGCCACCGAGCGAGCCTTTCCTCCACACATTTTGATTTACTGTTCATTTAGTCCAGGGGTGTCAAACATGAGGCCCATGGGCCAGAACCAGCCCGCCAAGGGGTCCAATCAGCCCACTTTCCTTCTTGTCTTCTTTTCCTTCCCTCTGTCCTCCTTTCCTTCCTTCCATCCTTCCTTCCTTCCTTCCTTCCTTCCTTCCTTTTTACAGCCCACTGTGTGTTGGCCTTGAATGAAAATGAGTTAGATCCCCCTGATTTAGTTCATCTTCTTTCTTTGAAGTGTCAGCATCGGTGGGAACAAGACAGAAGATCAAACAGCGCAGTCATAAAATCAAAGTCTGTATGGAGTTTCCAGTTGTTTGTTGTCTCATGTTTTTTTTTGTTTTTTTTTATAACTCTGTTCAGGTATCCTGTACGGCACCATGACTCTGGAGCTGGGTGGTCAGATCACCATTGCGTGTGAAAAGACAGGCTACAGCGCTCAACTGGAGTTCAAACTGAAGGTATGACTCTGTTTAGTATACTCCAGTCATTTATTTAATCAATAGTGGATGAATTCTCAAATACGTTAGAGATACAGTATATTTAAGACTATTTAAAGAAACAAAAAACAGTTTCTCATATGCCTTTTATCAATGTCTCACCCATCCCTCCCGCCTCCCAATTCCAAATTCCCACCGTTCCAACCTCCTCACCCTCGCCCCTTGAAAAACATCCCATCCTCCATGCCGCGATTCACATGCTGCGCTCATCTCATCATAACGTAGCGACAGGTACATGTCAGAGAGAACAAACAGGGCAGTCACATTTCAAATATTCACTCAGAAATATTTGAGTTGTTAATTGCACTAAAGTAGTTATATTCGCTGTTCGAAACATTTAAATGAAGAGCTTTAATTGATTATGTTAAATTAAAATAAAGTAGTACTAAAAAGATTTTTGAAAAGTTCTAAACTGTTCCCATGGTGACATTTATTCTGCCCCATCAGCAAAAGCAAGCTCTCCCTGTTTGAAAGGGAAAGGTTGTTCTGTCTTTATAATGGAGATAGATGAGATGTAATAAAGCTTGGTGTTTTGGTTTTTTTTTTTCCTTCTTCACTTCAGCACTAATTACAGGAAGTAAACTTTATGAACGTGTATCTCTCCTTCCTTCCCCCTCCCTTTAAATCCTTCACTTGCTTTGTGCATTCCCTCTCTCTCCTCCTCCACTTTTTGGTTTTTTCTCTTGTTGTTGGCATATCCTTCTTTTCTCGCTCCTCTGTATTTCCTTTCCTCTCCTATCCGATTCTTTGCCCTGCTCCTCTTCTCTCTTTCTCTCTCTCTCTCTTTCTCGTTTTCTCTCTCTCCTGCAGCCTTTCCTGGGCAGCAGTGACAGCGTCAATCAGGTCTCTGGAAAGATCAAGCTGGGAAAGGAGGTGTTAGCTACGCTGGAGGGACACTGGGTAAGGTCCTCTACTGGCTGACTGAAGGAATTACAGGAATAAACATCTGCAGCCTTGCCTATGGAAAATGAATGATGCGTTAAAGATACATTGACCTTGTTGCACGATCCAAACCTCACTTTCATTTGTTTCCCTGGTGGATGTAGAATCATTTTATAATATTTTGACTTTCTTGACACACAGGACAGCGAGATCTTCATCAATGACAAGAAGACCGGGACAGTGGACACTTTCTGGGACCCGACCCCGGAGCTGAGGCAGAGCCGACTCACCCGCTGCACTGTTCCCCCAGAGGAGCAGGGGGAGTATGAATCAGAGAGGTGACTTTACTGTTATCAAAGTATCTGCTGCTACCTAAATAGTATTTTAAAAAGTCAATTTGCCTCTTTTTTTTTCTTTTTCTTTTTTTTTTTTTTTTGCTGCATCTATTCATAACTAAGTGCATTTGCCCTGTTCTCTCTCTCCGTGTGTCAGACTGTGGCAGCACGTGACCCGCGCCATCAACAACAAAGACCAGACGGAGGCCACCAACGAGAAGTTCATGCTGGAGGAAGTTCAGAGGAAGTCGGCACGAGAGCGGAAGGCCAAATGCGAGGAGTGGATCCCCGCCCTGTTTGAGCAGGACCCCGTCACTGGAGAGTGGCATTACAGATATGCCGAGTGAGTCAGTTACTCATGAGGTTCAAAGTCAGAATAGAGAATAAAACTACTTCATATCCAATGAAACAAACAGGAAATGAGCACTACATTTTGAGGCTGAAATCCAAATTTGCCATTTAAAAATCAACTTGTCACTGTTTTGTGGTGTACAAACTGTTCTCTCTAAATGATCACACATATCTTTGGCATTAATGTGCTATAATTTCTTGCTGCTTGTTGGCAGACATACAGTATGAGCTGAACATATCTGCAAGAAGGTAATGTCGCCTGCTAATATTAATATGTTGATTTTGGTCTGGATACATGTAGGAAACGTGTAATCATTTGACAGAAATTAGTAAAGAAAAAAAAGATCAATTTAATATTACATTAGGATACCTGGTTACTCAAATTAAAAATCCTCTTAAGTGTTTCCTTTAGTATTTTTTTTTGTCGCACAGAAACTAACAAAAGCAAAACTTGCAGCAATAAAATGTTGGAATTACAGGAATACATGACATTTAGTGATATCCATAAAGTCTCATAATAATGTTTTAAGTTCAAAGCATCCTGGTCTTCCATGTTAGATTGACCATTGTGTCAGTGTGCCATCTGCTGGTTATTTAGTGTAACAGCAAGTTCCAGACTGTTGGTCAATGGATTCTGTGAACAGACTTTATTGTTTATTATATGTTAGGTTAAAAAAAAATACTCCAAAACTAAAGTCAAGCTTGTAATGATCTTCATCTCTGTCCTCTTTCCTATGCTATCTATCTCTGTCTCACTATTTTCTTCTTTTTCCGTCTTCTCATCTTTTACCTTGGCAGCACGAGACCATGGGATCCACTCAACGACCTGATCCAGTTTGAGAAAGACGGCTGTATCCAGACCAAGGTCCGACACCGCACCCCTATGGTACGTTCTGGCAGTCTTATTAGTCTGAGTAACCAGGGGCCACGGAGGGACAATTGCAAGTGCCAGGTAGGTCGTCCCGATCGAAAAACCGCCATAAAAAAAGTTTTTATTAAAAAAAAAAAAAAACACAAAAAAAGCATCTCGCCGCCTCAGCCACCTTCTGCGCAGCACCCGGTTGCACCGTCTTCATTGTGGCTTCTTCTCTGTGCTTCCACGTCTCTGTGCCGCCACCGCCGCCATCGCCTCTGCTCCTTTGTTCCCGTGTGTCTGCCTTTTTTTTTGTCTTTTGTCTTTTTCTTTTGCCTGCTGTTCTCTCTGTATGGGAGGGAAGGTTATATCCAACTGCATGCTGAAGTAAGAGGATAACAACATAACACACTCCTTCCTCTGATAATTCATCATCAAGGACTACATCTGCCACACCAGCAGCGTTGTGAGACGTTCTTTCCCCCTCTGGAGGCTCCGCACTTATGTTTTTTCTGACAATGTGAAAAACGATACAGTTGAATTAAGTTGAAAATATCGATACAGCTACACAGTCTTTTCGAGCTTTATGGTAGAGGGTGTGTAAAGGATGCTAATCTCAAGTTAATGTTAATGAGAGCTCTCATTTTGTGACATTACTCAAAAAATACTTTTTAAAGTGTGTTCCTATAATTTCCTTACAATAAAACTTGAGCTAGCATCTATAGCTGCAACTATGTAAAATAGACCAGTCACAATAACTACTTTTATTAGACGATATATTGTCCCCCAAATAATCGTGATGAATGATATTATCATCATTTGAAGATAATTGATATAGTGGTAATATAATAACATAATAATGCAGGGGGGGGTTGGGTTGTGATTGGAGAGTGGGTCCATGTATCATACAATAAGTCCATATGTAGACATGATGATGTTGATAAATCAATAGTTATTGTGACAGGCCTAATGTGAAATGTAATGATGTGTTTTAGTGTTACAGTAACAAAATGTAGAGAGCTTTATAATCATAGCGTTAGATTTTTAGTTTTACTCCCATACAAAGTCCGACCCAGACCAGATCCATCCATTCCATCAACACACCAACCACCAGCCATCAACACTTCACTTCACTCTTCGCCTATGTCTGTCCTCATCTCCATTTTGTTTGTCTGTGTGCGTCGTTGTCTTTCATTCACCCAGTCTAAAAACTTCTACTGAGCTGCTTCTGGTTGGTGTTTAGTTGAGTAGCTGGAGTCTGCTGCCGTGTAATTATTGTAATTGCTTGTGAGTGTGAGTGTGTGTCTGTGTGTGTGGGGCGTTGGGGGGTGTTCAGGGTAAACACTTACCAAGTGCTAAAACCAATTTGGTTTTTTTAACTTGTAACTGTTCAACTACATTGAAGTAAACTGAAATCAAGATTCTGATGGGCTGCTGATTACAGTACTCTACACAGCATTAACATCAATTCCTACTGAAACTAAATCAACCTTCAAATCTCTAGAAGAAATTGCACTAAAAAAAGTCATCTAGAGTCATGAAAATACTTTTAAAGGACATTTCTGTTCTGTGGTTTTCATCAGGCCAAACCTGAAATGACCACATGTAAACTAACATTAAATCATCCAACCCATTTTACCTAACACCAGACCTCAGCGCTGTGAAAAGCAGTGCATTAAATCAAGCTTTAAGAAGGAAAAAAAAAAATTAAAAAAAGCTGTAATCCAGTCAGAATTTAATCCCTTTTAGCTAAATCAGAACTTAACGAAAGGCTCTTGGCAGGTTGGGTTCATGCCGGGCGCCGCTTATGTCATTTAACTGAGTGTTTTTAAATGGATGTGACTCACTGATGCACCAACACGCTTTGCTGCTGCTGTCATTACTGCACCACCGCCGACTGGCATGTTTGTGAGCGTGTGTGTATGTGGAGAGAGAGAGTGCATGCATCAAGCACATATAGCTGTGTGTATTTAAAATGTATTTTATATTCTTTGCGCATACAGTAAGTAGTTAAATGTCATTTTTTTACTTTGATGTAACTGATGTAGGCGGCATATATGTTTTTGACCTGTTTTTCTTTTGCTGTGTTTTTTTGTGCATATGTTTGTGTGGGTGTAGGTAACGGTGCCAAAGAGGAAACACAAGAGCGATAAACCCAAGAGCCCCGAAAGCGGCTGCTCTTCACCTGAACCCGACCGCCAAGACTCGTCTGGCAGCGAACGTGAGTCACGAAGACAAAACATATAGAAACGAGAAGAAACTTCCCTATTAACTGCATATTTAACTGTACTATGTAATCTAAATAGTACACATGTTCAACCCAGTTTTTATTATTATAATTATTATTATTACAGACAATTCAAGTTAATATCCTAAATAACTGGTACATTCTGAAAAGTTAAGGTTTTGATTTACATGTATAAAACAGTCTTGTTAGTGTTATCATTGCATTTCAGTGTGCAGCAGACCCTCAATACATGTTGAAATATCATAAAAGTCTGTTGAAGCAATTATGTTTAGATATCTTAAAAAAAAACAACTTTGCAATCAAACATAAGCATGTTATAATCTAGAAGTGTTTTCAACATGTGAAAATGTCCAATCATTACACAGAAATCGGCTTTAAAGTTCCAGACTGTAAAAGTGAGTAAACAGCACACTCTGCTGGTCATTTGTGATATCTTCAGGAGACCTCGTGTAATAGGACTTTACTATCTACTTATATGCTTCATTTCAAGTGTCCAGCAACCTTAGAATCTGTGTCATCAGTGTTAGAATTAGAGTTGGATCTCCATGTAGATAATAAAAATGTAGGCTTTTAATAAGTGTATCATATTTTGCTAAAAAAAAAATAACTGAATGAACATTAGATATTGTGCTGTTGCTGTTTTATTTGTTGTTGTTTTTTGTTCTTAGCTTGCTTTTTTTTATTTAGAATCTGTGTAATCTCCAAGTTTTTAATGATTTTTGTTATAAAAAAAAAAAACCTCCCTCTTTACGAAATTTTTTTTGTTTCAGGACACAAAAGCAAGCATAACAGTCGGCTGAGGAAAAAAGGAGCAGACCTCAGTGAACTTCAAAGTGCCATTGAATCTATAAAACAGACGCAGGAGGACATTAACAGGTGAGAAGAACCTCAGTTATCTGTATCTTAATGTATATATTTTTAGCATCCACTCATAACCTCTGCGTGTTCGTAGGAGCATCGGCGTGCTGCGGAGTCGTGCGGCGGGCCGGGCGGAAGGTGGCTCCTTCCTCCAGCAACGCGACTACGTCATCATCATTTTCCTCATCCTCCTTCAGGTCCTGATCAACTATGTCTTCAAGTAGCAGCCATAACCCTCACAGAGAGAAAGAGAAAGAGAGTGTGGTGCGTTCACACACCCCCACAAACACATAGACACACTCTCTGAACATTGGGTGTTACAGTGGAGGACAGTGTCGTCTTCCCTGTCTTTATTAAACCCGACTATACACGTCCAGAAAAAGCAGAGACTACCACACGAAAATAGACTTTAAAAAAAAACAAAAAAACTATTATTTATTTTTAACCAGTCCATTCCAAAATTTTGAAGAGATCCACAGATTTCAAAGTGGAGCTTGCAGGAAAAGTTGTCGGAGTTCGGTGTGAAGAAGTCTCGACTGCCACTCTGGAGGTTATCGATTTTTGCCTTCAGCGCATGAGGCAGAAGAAGAGCAGCCACCATTTAGCTGCCGTTTGTTTCCTTCCAGATGGAGTTAAACCACTCTGTTGATTCACATTTCACCTCAAACAACAGGGAACCTTTTAACAAGGATACGAGAACCACGACTCAGATGGTAACACAGATTTTAAAAAAAGAAACCTTTAATGTTTTAATGGTTTTTTTAATTGTTTTCTTTGCTTGGTGTGTCCTTTTATGAATAGAGGTCTGCTCGGGACAAAAGGCGTCGATAAGGGAGAGAAAAAAAAACAAAACAAAGTGGTCCAATCTGTGTGACTTTTTATTTTTTAATTTTATTTTTTTATCAGACACTTTCATATCAGCTGGGGTTCCCACAAGCGGAAACGAACGAAGAAGACAGACAACACGGGATATTGTCAAAAGGAACAGAAGCTATAATTTCTGCTGTATAATATAACTCCACCTTTTGCATACAAAGTCAATGTTTAAAAAAAAAAAAGAAACAAAAAAAAAAACGTCAGATGTTTTGACACAGTGTCATTGTATAGGTAGCATGTACAGCTAGAGGAGCGTGGTTAGGAAATTAGCCCTATGTACAGTATTTGGTCTTTAAGGCACAAACGCACTGGATTTTATCAACGACGTGTGCTAACGGTGGATGTCGCACTAATTTCTGCTCTGAGGAAGTTTGGAGGATCAACAGATGGCTAAAGAAGATGATTTCTTTTTTGATGCTTCACAAGCTAGTGACCACTGCCGTTGATTCTAGTACAGGGACTTGATGTCTCTTTTTAATCAAAGTGTTCTTAGCAAGAAGTTAGACGTGTATTCAGCAAAGCTCAGTGAGGCTGTTTAAAAATTGCCCTCTTGGAGCTGATGCCAGGTTGAAGGAGTAGTTTCATTTTTGGGTAATGCTTTTATTCAGTTCTTGCTGATTCATTAGACCTGAAGATCAGTACCACTCTTATTATCTGTCCATTTAATATGAAGCTAGCGCTAGCAGTTGTTTAGCTTGGTTTAGAATAAAGACTAGAAAGAAGGGGACAGTGCTAGCTTGGCTCTTTCAGGTAACAGTCCAACCTGTTTCCTCTCAAGCTAAGCTAACCAACTGCTATTGTTATATTTACTTCGTAATAACTATACACAGTGGTATCAGTCTTCTCATTTAACTCTCAGCAAGAAAACAAAGTGCATTACCCAAAATATCAAACTATTCCTTTGAAAAGATTGGTTTTTTTTTTTTCAATTTCAGAGCTAGGCTAGCTGCTATGAGGACCTATGTGTATGAAAAATGCTTAAACTAGGTGGTCTACAGGAAGGTCTTCAAATTTCAAAATATACATCTGACCTAGCCATGAGGGGTGAAACTCTTCACACTCCTTCATGGCAAAGTTAAATTCAGAGCAACAATCATAGCTTCCAGTGCTTTTGCGCCTCAGATGTTAACCAGGAAATGTAGAATTAGACAATTCTATTAGCAAGCTACTAGTGAGAGGAGGAGATAGACTTTTTCTAAATATTACTATCACCATAGTAAATCATTCCAAATGTACGCAAGTACCAGCCAAACTCAGTGTGTAGAGTAGTAGTCGCTCCTGTTCACTGTGTAAATATCCAATGGGACAACTCGTTCCTCGCAAGTAGCGTGTGGCGTTTCAACACCAAGGTTTCGCAATATAGACACTCCCGCGCTCCGTGCACAAGCCAGTCTCTTGAACCCAGTGTGTCTTTCTGTCCGCTACTCTTTAGATACACATGGATTAAAACAACACAAAACAGATTTGTGGGGTGCACACTCAAAGACTCCTCTCAGAAATATATCCTAATGACGTTGTTGCAGTTATTTAGCAGTATTTATTCATTTTGCAGGTTTAGTTCCAACCTTTCACCTTCATATTTGGAAATATGGATTTTTGAAGTCCAGAACTAAATGGTACATATATTCAAGCCTTAAAGTTAACAGGCTTATGAGGACCACAACTTGTGAGGACCATGACTTTTGAGGATACTTATGAGGATCGTGACTGATGAGGACCATGGTTCACTAGGTCCATGACTCATGAGGTACTTGATTTAGGAGGACCATAGATCATAATGACTATGACTTGTGAGGTTTGACTTAAGTTTAATACTACTGTATGGAAAAACAAACTTTTAGTCCCTGTAATCTCGTTTGGAAAGAGAAACTGAACTTCAAATGTATCCTTTTTCAAGGATGAAGGCAACATATAAGAACCCACAGCTTCCCCTTTTTTCCATCTAGTCTTGTCAGGATCTTCACCTAAGATGCGAAAGAAGCGAAAATAAAGACGCAACAATTTGAGGCCATTCAAAAAAAAAAAAAAAGTTACAAACTACTTATGGACGATATCTGAACATTGATTTTGTATCTCTCTTCGCCTGTCATAATGTTAGCCTTGTCAATGTTTACATATCCGGTTGCCTCCGCCGTCAGCAGACTGTTACGCGATGAAAACTTTGTAACGCTAACACAGGTAATAAAAAGAAAGACTGGTAGCATTGTCGGGAGCCAGCTGCACCCCCGTAAGTTACCCGGCTGGCCCGTGTGTATCTGTATGTGTAATTTTTGTGTATCCTCATTGCCTCGATCGCTCATCTTAATATAGAAATCCAGATGTTAGAATGTGGAGAAATAAGTATATACCAGTGCCTTCTAGAGTTGGACTGGGGGGAGGGGGTGTAGAGATTAGGGGTCATAGGGAGGTGGTATGAGGGGTGGCAGGGATGTGGGGTGAAGAGGGGGATGTTGGTGTGGAGCATACATACGTGGCACGAGTCCAGTCTTAGGTGTTTATAGGGACCGGGACTCTACGCCGCGGCTGTAGGTCACCGTAGTGTTTTAGAGCGGACGTGCCATACGAAGCCTTAGAAATGAGTCTGACTCCAGCTCCACAGCTCGTAGCCCCGCCCCCCCAGCTTCCCACCTCCCCTACCCGGAAGCGTCGCCATAGTAATGCACCCGTAGGTTTGGTTTTTTTTTCCCGGATGCTGATTCCTGCCACAAGAGAGAGGGAGCGAGAGATAACTCCACTCCATTGTCGTCTTTGTCTCTCTCTTTTTTTTTTTTCCTTCTGTCGCTCTCTCTCTCTCGCACCAAAATTCAGAGGGAAATAAACATCTCTGCTGTCTGTTGTTGCTGTTTCTGTAAAAAATAATACGTTTTATTTATTCCTCTTTTGTATGTGGGTTGTTTTATTTTTTTCTGCTTGTAGCATTAGACCACTGTTCTCTTTTCTTTGTTGTTGTTTTATTTTTTTTTTCCAAGACTGATTTTAAAAGTTTTTAAAACAGTTGGTTTTCTGTCACTCCTCGTTACTCGACGGCACACACAAGCGACTGTCCTCAACTTGTGCACACTTGCCACTGCCCCCCCAACCTCCTTATATACACACACACACACATATACACACACAAACGAACAACAACAGTACACTTTTTTCCTATCAGAGTACATGAATATATTTACTGTATCCCCATGGCAACTATAACTTCCTGGAAGTTTATGGTCACATGTAACATAACACAGAATAAAAACAAATGACAACCTGAATCTTTTGTCTATGTTGAATGTTACAACCACATCACTGTCCATATTAGCATGTTACGACTAGCATTTAGTTTATTTTGTTCATTAAAATTGTAAGTTTCATTTTGCAACATTGATACAATTTAAAGACATCATCATCATCCATACCATTATGCAAGCGACTAATAACTAAGTGAAGATATGCTAATGCAGATGTAGCTGCTACTACTAGTTTTTAAACACTCATTGAAAACCATATGAGAATATAAATTTTGAAATTATCAAATTATCCAATGCTTATAATTTAATTATTCTCTTAAATCACCTTTTTCATATGCTGTCCTATGCCATTGACATTTCAGTAGATAAAAAAAAAAAGAAAAGCTCTTACATTTACATTTTGCCACCATTAGATGGCGGTGTAGTCTTTTTTCCAGCTCAGCAGCAGTCGGTAAGTATTAACAGTATTAGTAGCCTGTTTGATCAATATTGGAAACACAGTACCAGAATGCAACTGTCATATATTATTAGATCAATATTGATATTAACATGCAAGCAGTATTTAAATGTAGCTGGTTGGATTGGGGCTCATTCTAACTGCAGCACTTTGTTATTTACAGTTTGGTAGTTTAACCCTTAAATGCATTGCTTTGTAAACTCATCATAGGTTTTTATTTTGTATCAAATGAATGGAGTAAAGTGAAATGTACCCTACTTCTACTTGAAATGTAGTACAGTAAAGTATAACTACCTTCATATTGTGATTAATTAAAGGACCTAACCAGCAACCAGAGGGAAAAGACTGACTGCAGCACTGAAAGGTAAGCATGTTGAAATAGGGATTTAACAGAAAACATGTTTTGCTTTCTGAAATACTTGTATCCATGTGTTCATTAAGAGAGAGACAGGACTTAGCAATAATAGTCATAAAAGTATATCACATGTTCCCACATATCTCATATCTTGACAAAAGAAACTAGGGATATGAGTGCTAACATAAAAAAAAAAAAAAAAAGTATGAAATCCGTACCTCTCAAACTGTAAAAACAAGCACAAAAACCCAACTAGTGTTCTTGAATATCAAAGAAAGTCTTTCAAAGTGATGTCCAAGGAAGCTTGAGAAGCACGGGTCTGTCCAAATAGCTGTTTGATTTTGTTGGCCTGGTGTCATTTCCAGAGCCAAGGACGCTGACCAAGGTCAGGCGAGCAGAACAGTCCTCCCTGTCCCCTCTCAGATAACAAAATATCTGATATCAATCCCCAGTCTGTCCCTTTCCCTACTTTGCATCAATGCCCTGGTGCTGCTAGATTTGCCCATGCAAGGATGGAGGGAGAGAAAGAATGAAGGAGGGGAAGAATTTGATTTGTAAAGGAGAAAAAAAAAAGGCAGAATAAGAGGCAAAGGAAGCAGATGTGGGACTGGGAATGGAGGTTTGAGTGAGGGGGAGTGATAGGAAGGAAAACGTTATTTTGGGAGGTAGAGCAGGAAAGGAGGCAGGGAGACAAAAACAGCGGTATAGAATAAGGGGGTGGAGGTGATTTTTATTAGCTATGAAGGAGGAGTAGAGAAGTAAAGAGAAGGATGGAAGACAAAAAAGCAGGAAGAAATGAAATTACAAATAGTGTCGCTGTGTCTGTTGTTACATGATAAACTATTCCAATATTTTTACATCACCTCTTCTTTTTCATAAGGATATTATTGATGACTCATACTAGAATCAGGTGGTTACAGAAAAATAATCAAATATGAATTTATGTAACAACAAGCTAATGCTGCCCATCATTTAAGACATTTGATTTTCAGCCAGCAAAAACTTCTTTTTTTTTATTGAGATAGAAATGATTTGTTTCACAGTTACCCTCTTACAACATGGACAAATGAAGTGTCAATGAAACTGAACAGTCTTACAGGGTCATGCTCTGCTCTGCTCTGTTCACTAAGTCAAGAAATGCATCATTACTGAAATTCAAGATAATCGAACTTATTAACTAATTATACTGTCTTTAAAGGGCTATTGTGTAAGATTTAGTGACATCTAGTGGTGATACTGCAGATTACAACCAAATCCAAGCATGTAAGACAACCTATGGCGGCTCCGTTGTAGAGTTTGTGTTTGCTTTGTCCATTCTAAGCTATTGTAGAAACACTGTGATGCAACATATTGGGCCTCCTATGTATGTAGATATAAAGGTTAAACACATTATTTTCAACCCATTATACACAAATTAAAACATACCTATGAATACTATCTTCCGCAAAATACATGGTCCACCCTCACAGAGATCGAAATGAATGCCGCGTTTAAAGGCAGCCTTCAACGACTTGCTAACTCAAGTGTTCGTTATCACCAGGAAATTATCCCCAAAACAATAGAGAAATGTTGGAAACTTTCCTCAAATGCTGGTGCAGGACAGGAAGCGTTCATTGTTCATTTGTCAGGGCTTTTTTGCTAAAAATAAAAAAAAAATACAGCCGCTTTCTACTGCAAATTGAAACGGGGCTGATGGGAGAATTTTATGACTGTATGAATTAGGCTATAAAGCTATATAGACCTAAACTGGATGATATGTCTCTGTGGGTTTATCCCTCGAAGCACCTCCTAAACAGCACATAATAATTTGAGTCACTGTTTATATATAATAATGATTAGTGTGGGTTAAACTCTCTAGGTCATTGTGTGGAAGCCTAAAGGAGAGGAGAGTTTTTTTTCTTGGTTAATGCATTTGACTACTGCTAGAGATGATCAGAGGCGCAGAGTTTTTCCCACCATCACTAGGACAGGGATTAAAGTACGGATAGAGTTTGTCAGTGAAGGTACAGTCAGTAAAGGAATAGATAAGAGCTGCAGCATCTACATCATAAAAGGACACCAGACCCTCCTCATAATCCACAAACACCCCCACCTTCTCAGGCTGAAACCTCAGAGCAAGACGGACTGAAGGACCAGCAAGAGCTCTGTATTCGTCCTTATTTCTTAACCATATAGCCCAGTACCCATTCTCAGGACACATTGTGTTGTCTCCCTTTCTGCCGATGGACTGTCTGACCACTCCTAAATCCCATTTAGTCTTTCCTTGAACCTGAACCTCATAGTAAAACTTTCCTGAAGAGATACTCTGCTTTCCTAGGACTGCACAAGAGGAAAATCTCTTTGGGTTGTCTGAAAGATTTTTCTTGACATCACCACAATATACTTGTTTCCCATCATAGGACAGACAGAAATTAGGATGTGCTGTGTCAGGATCAAGAGTCACATCCATTGCATACTGCTGGATCCTCTTCAGCTCAACAGCAGCACACATATTCGTCATCTGTTCATCAAGTGTCTTCTTCAGCTGACCAACAGCTCTCTTCACAGTCTTCTCATATGATGAGTGAACTCTGACCTCTGTCCAGTCGCTATAGAGTGGAGTAGTGTTCAGAGATGGGAAGCTTTTGAGAAGCTGAAGGTGGTCTTCATTGTGTAAAACATGTTCCAACTCAGCACTACTCTTCATCAGCTCAGAGATCTCCTCCTCCAGTTCTTTGATGAAGTCTTCAGCCTGTTTCTCTGTTGT
>JANJYP010227265.1:0-10026 GCA_024605115.1 Rastrelliger brachysoma | reverse complement strand
GCAGCCACTCGGCCCTTTTTGGAATGAGTTTGACACCTGTGGGCTATAGCAGTATGATTATATATTTTTGTCAGCCTAAATGTGGCCGAAAACTCACCAAAAACTGAACACATGGCAGACAAAATGGCTCTACATCACCCCCTATGTAAATTTTAAAAAAAAAGAGCCATTCACTCCATAACATGGACAAACGAAATTTGGTAAATATCATGTATAGTTGGGGTGCCCAATCCTGCTCCTGGAGAGCTACTGCGGTGCATGTTTTAGGTATGTCCTGACTCTAACACACCTGATTCTAATAATGAACTTGTTATCAAGCCCCTTAACAAGCTTAAGCTGCTGTAAATGTAAAGACACAAAAAAGTCTCTCCTGTGTCAGGGCAGGACCTCATCATCACTACTTGCAGCTTTAATTTTAGATGTTACTGTTATAATGTTGTTACAGTGCTTCTCTATGAGACTCTTTCTCCTCCCATACCCTGGTCAAGTCAAATGGCCGCCCACCTTCTGGTTCTGCTTGAGGGTTTCTTTTAAAAGGGAAGTTTTCCCTTGCTGTTGTCTCAAAATGCGTACTCATGGGGGAATGTAAATTATCACCTGTTCTATATGAAAGGTGTCATGATATAACTTTTATTGTGACCTGGCACTATAACAATAAAATTGACTTGACTTTTGTGTCCCTAAACAAGTAAAATAAATATAGTAACACAGACTTGTACAGCCTTCACCTGCAAGTGTTATAGCCCTGGCTGCAGACAGTTTGACATGTCAAAGTAGGAGAAATGCAGGTGGAATTAATAACAGTAACAAGGGCTCAGCCCTGCTGAAATGTACCTGAGGCTACTTTACACATGGCAGGGTATTTTCATAAACTGACATTTCACCCTCTCCCTTTTCAAAAAAACTCCAACATGCACACCTGTCCTTTTTCAGAAAAGTTTTCATTTATATCAACCACAGCCAAATAAAAATGTAAACATAGGTCGCACTTTTGGTGCAGGTGCATTTTCTGGCGCATACTGTGACATTAGCTGCCTAAAACTCTGTTTTTCTCTGTTCACATGCAAATGTGCAGAGTTTTCCAAAATCTCCACTCTGGCCGATTCTTCAGAAAAAATCTTTTTTAGAGGTAAATTCTCCGTTTGCATGTACACGAAAGGTACAAACAGAGAGAAATGTCACTGTTTTTCAAGATACCCGTGTGTAAATGGGGCCTTAGTCGTCATGCACAACATAAATGCAGTAATTACAGTTGCTATTAATTACACCCATGTATTTTCAGATATCAAGGATATATTACAAGAAAAACTGAGATGAGATGATTTTTGTGACAGGCTTTCATTATGATCACCATACTAAAGAGACCTCGCAATTTAATGTGGAGATATTTATATGCATGAAAGTTTTAAAATTGTACAAAAAGTGTCACGCATGTGCAGTGTGGGTTACATGAAGAAGGGTTCAACTAGTACATGACACTGTACTACAGGGCAATTGTATAGTCTGAAATGTAATGTTATGTTGCCATTAGTGGATGAAACACATTATTTGCACTCCAAATAATCACTATATTATGAGTAACTTTCTCATGCATCAGATTGGCTCTAAATAATCGATGTTATGTACCATGGCCTAAATAGTAGAATTCCTGTTTGTGGCTACTGTATATTTCTGACTATTCATATACCAATGAAAAGCCTTTTACTTGCTTCTATCCTACAGCTTGTGCCAGAAAAGTCTGTGTATCATGGGCTTTATAGACCAAGATAAACCCATTGGCCTCTAGGATAAGAAGCCTATTTACTGCATTACTGAGGAGAAGCCTGTTAAGGGGTTTATTTAGGATTTTCTACTGATGCAATGTGATAAATGTAACGATCAGGCGAACATCAAGAAGCAGGCTTACTCAAGACCCTGAGGGTATACGAAAGCAACCCAGTGCATGCATGTGTGTGCATTTTTTATGCCTGTGTTTTTCTGTGTCTCTGAGCATGCTGCTTTGATCAGATGATGACATAAGGCACAACTGGGAACGCACAGTGCTTTAGCCCCCTCGACATCTTATGCACACAGCTCTCTTTTTATTCATTGTTTATGGCTGCGAGTCAGATGTAAACACGGAAATGTTTTACAGTGTATTTGTCATGAGCAAGGATTTTTAAAATTGACCTATGAAATGAAATGCATTTTGACATGAGGATCCCACCTTTTAATATATAAAGTCAGATCAAGAGCAACAGTGTCATAGACAACACATCACATGGTTGAATGCTTTGTTTGGTGTTATGTGCTAAATAGTATGCTTTTTACTTTTGCATTTCCTAGACAATCTTCTCTTAAGGAAAGTTTTCCCGATGCAGCTACAAAACTTTGTATACCTTCAATGCTTTTAGAAAGAATAAGGGAAACTGGTCAACTATGCAGTATATGCACTAAAGCATTGTGGCCTTTGGTGACTTGAAAATGTGCTTCCTTTGATCCAAAACAAAAGTTATATAAAGGTGCACTAGTGCCTCGAATATACATAGATATAGTATTTGTATCTTTACTCACAAAAGTAAAGCTGTACTGTGAGCTATAAGCCTAGAGCTTGTCAGGTTGTAGATAAAATCATACTCTGACCAGACACAAAGGGGAACTTTCCTCATGGAGATAAGGCAGCTTCTTTATGAGAAGGTTTCAGTTGATGACAAAAGGCTATTAGAGCTCCTGTTAATCTATTCTTTAATTCATTAGAACAGCCATTTATTTCTGGATAAAGAACAAGATAAGTAAGACAATGAAGGAGGAACCACATTTATTTAATCAGAGCCTTAATGTTGCATTCATGCATAATTAAAGAAGCCAGTGATCTTATAATTTTGCAGAACTGTAGTGTGTGTGCAGGTTAGTTAATGAGTCATCTGAGCCTGTCCTTACAAGAAAAATGACAGAATAGGTCATAATAGCTGTCCAAAAATGACCTATAGTCGGATATGATTGACAAATACCATCGACCAGCTGAGTAAAAATGACTCTGGGAAATGGCACAGTTCAGATAATGTATAAATAAGGTGGTGAATTACCTTAATTGAAGGTTGTGGGTTGGGTCGTTGGTTAGATTGTAACTTGTAAAAAGTGAACCGAGCTGCAGGAGCACTGTTCAATTCCTGTTTCCGATAACAAGGGTCACATTTCCAACCATGAGTCGGGATAGTTTTCTAAAAGCCATAACTATGATTGATGTGGTGTTTACTGTTGTCATGATGACAAAGGTTACCAAACTTAAAGGATGTACCAACCCACAAAATGTTTCAAATGATCAGTTTAACCCTAACCAAGTGGTTTTGTGGCTAAACCTTCACAGACTTTAATCATAATGATTTCAGTGATTTGATAACGTGTTGTCCTCCAAACACCCGATTAAAATATATTCCTATGGGTTGTTGTGGAGTGTGTGGTCCAATTATCTGTGTTGGTGTTTAATGTGGATGACCTGTTGAGCCATCTCTAAAAGGGAGGCCAATGCCATCAATGGTGCAGATATGTTTTAATCTCTTGAAGATTAAAGCACTGAAAGATCTTTAAAAATACAGATACACATAAAGATAGAGAGTCTTGCATATTAAATCTGGAGGGTTACATGAGGATAGGATTTTGAGAGAGAAAAAGAGAAAGAGAGAGAGGGAGAAAGAGAGAAGAGAGCAGTATAGGAGACTGAAGGAGACAGGTTCATCTGAATTATGCAAAGGGTACCTTCATTCTAATGTCAGACACAGCTCCACACCACCTGCATGTGCCTGACTGCAAAAGCAACTGGCACACACACACACACACACACACACACACACACACACACACACACACACACACACACACACACACACACACACACACACACACACACACACACACACTAAAGCTGCCATAAACTATTTGAATATTTATTTACATTGGTATTCTACTGTCTAGTCAGTTTTCAGAACGTATTTGCTACTACAGTACAGTTATGATCATGGTCATGATTTTTAAACAGCCAACACTGTTGGTCTGAACTGGGAAGTGAATTCTAGGCTCTGCCTTGAAGGTCGGACAAGCTGCACATACTGTATCCACCAGCTCAACCTACACCTTTTGCTTTCATTTCATTATATAAAGGGCACAATGCTTCCTGTATTGGCACAAAATGTTGGCATTGGTAGTAAATGGTATGCTGCGGAATCATCATTGTCCAATATGAAAGGCAAAGAAAAGGACAGAGTGTAGAAAAACATGAGCCATGAAAGACTGGAGGATAAAATCAAATTTATTTCTTGAGATTGTACCTATCAGACTACATGTACAAATGGATGAGAAGTAGTCTTTGTATATCATCTTTGTATATTACCTCTTTGTGTATCATTTTAATAATGCAGAGTTTGGTTCAGAAGGATAACGACAGAACTAGTTTTACATTAAATCTTGGTAAATTCAAAATTAAGTTGTAAAAGAACACCTCACGCTATTTGCCAGTCAGGTGATAGAGCATCTCAGCATCCTCCTTCATATGCTGCAACAGTGCAAGGCACACATGGGGGCCCTCGTCCGCCTGGAGAGGTCCGTTCAATCAGAGTTTCATCTTCAGAGAAATCAATGTGATAAAGCAGTGTACCTAAAGTGGATGTTAGGAGAGCCAGACGGCATCAAAAGCCTAAATCAAAAGCCGTAGGTACTTAGTATATCCATCAAGGCTGAAATGAATTTCGGGGAAAAAAAGGTTGTGATTTAAGTTAGGGAGAAAGAAATGGGTAGAGGAGTTGACAAGAAAAGGGTGGAAAGAAAAGAGGACTATAAGCAGATAGGGTCACAAGACTTGCTGACTTTTGTTTCTTGTGTCTGGGAAGAAAATGTCTTCTGCTTATAAACTTTAACAAATGCAGTCTCATTGGCATGTGGTTTCAAAAACAAAGAGGGAATAAGAACAACAAGACAAAGACAATAGTAATTTCCTTCTTTTCCATCTTTCCCAACAGCAGCATTCATGAGAACCTGACTTATTTTTTGTACAGGGGGTACAGTATTTCATAGCGAGGATGAAAAAATCATCCCTCTCTGCTGATTAATGCTAAAAGCATGCAAAATCCACTACTCACAGTCACTGTTTGCTCAAAAACTAAACCATCTTCGGGGGACAAGGACAACGCCTAATCTGCCAAGATGTTGTGTCATTTTACAGGGATCAGTTTGAACAGGTAATATGCTGCTTTATCCCCTGTCAACACCACATACGGGACACTATACTGATGATGAGGCACACACAGAAGATGTCCTTCATGTCACAGTAACATTAAAATGAAGAAATTGTTTGGATAAAACCGATGTTTCAAAATGTAGAACAATTTGTTTAATTTGTCACATGTGTAATGTGTTTTCACCTGAAAGCACAGACACTGAATATTACTACCAGTTGAGGGCAATCATACATTACCAATCTGATTTAGTCCTTTCCATGATATGACCGAGTTAAGCAGCAATGACATTTTAATAACCTGACCTGATCAGTCCCATTGGGCTGCAACAATTGTGCTAACAAGGGAAAATTACAATTCAGATAATAAAGTTTGTGCCATAGTGAGAAATGCTGTACACTCCCTTAAAGTTGACTGTGCACCTCAAACCAGATGGATTTGGATGGATGCTGGCGATGATGGCATTGTTCATTAAGCACATACACAAATGAAAGATTTGACTTCTGTCTCTATCACAGAGCTTTAATTTGCTTGTCTTGTAATTGGCCCGGATTAGTCAGCAGTTTGTCAAGAGTGAACACAGTCCAGTTGTGCTTGTCTCCCTTTGGCAGATGGATGTGAGACAAAATTTGGTCACTTGATTTCCCTCCACTCTGTTCTGCAGTACACCTACACCACCTCAAAGTGGGCTTGTAAAGGGAAATATGCCAGAGAATGGGGCAGCGCTCGGGAGTCTCGCTGTGCTTTCTCAGGTTTAACAAATCAGCATCTGTTGGTGAGTCTGCCAGCCAAAAACCCACTGACTCCAACCTAGATAACATGGAGAGANAGAGAGAGAGAGAGAGAGAGAGAGAGAGAGAGAGAGAGAGAGAGAGAGAGAGAGAAAGAAGAGTCATCATAGCACTGAAGTGCTATTTACTGAGATGTAGAATACAACAATAAAACTGGTGAAGGTTTTGTTTGTTCAACTATATTTTGTCCACTGTAGCTTTGGCTTGGACATGTTAGCATGGCAATGTCTGTCAGTCCTCCACCTTGGTTCAAGACTGAAATTTCCTAAGGGGTGAATCCTATTAACTTTGGTGATCCCCTGACTTTTTCTCTATTGTGCCAACATAATGTCACCATTTTTGGTTCCTAGTGACCACTACTGCAAATATAATGTTGAAAACTGCTACTGTTAATGTAATAAGCTACTAAAAGAAATCATAGTCACATAATGTCAACAGCAGTCACAACAGTTTAACACCCACAAGCCCTCTTGGTTACCCACACCGGTATTACGCAAAAATGCTGTTTGCCTGATCATCTGAAGTGTGATAACCGAGCAATGAGTCACTCATCTTCAGAGATAGGGAATAAAGTAAGTGTTGGCATGCAGGCAGGATTTCTCTTGGTTTGAAGAGGTTGATGTCATATTCAGGACGGTTGGTGATTATGATTAGGTGACTGTATGTGTCTGGCAGAAACTAAACCGCTGGAGTCTTAAATCTGGAAAACATAATTGAGGACTAAAAGACAATTATATAAATGCTATATAAATGCTAGAAACACAGGATGTTGTATGTTATCAAATATTATGAAAATGCTGCTATAAATATGTGGTCCACACCTAATAGCAACATTAGGGTTGTGACACCTTCTGTGCACTGGCTTATGATTCACTGAGAGCATGCTCATTCTCAGAGTGTGGCTTTATAGGAGATGCTCAGCATACACATCATTATCTCTCTGTCTCCCTCTATCACAATCTGTCTTTCATGTTGTGTCACTCATGCCATTTCTGTGTTACTCCTCTTCTTACTTGCGTCTCGATCTTCAAATCACTTGCTCGGTCTTGCTCCTCTCTCTTTCCTTTCTCTCCATCTTTGATATAGCACACACATATGCACAGCTTACACAATGTTAAGGTGAGTGAGTTAAGCACTTTCATGCATCAGTAGAGCAGTGATAACAGCACGGACGTAACAAGAGAGATGTTTGATTGGCCTGGAAATGACTTCTAAAATATATTCACCTCAATAGATTATTCGTTAGCTAATGTCATATAAACCCATATGAGATATGAAAAGCAGGGCTGTGTTAGCAAATAGTCACAAATGAGCAAAAACTAAATGAGTCGTGCACCTTCTCAGTCAAGAAAAAAGTAATATTTGATTGACAGGAGTATTTATACCTTTAGATTATTTTTCAAAAGATAATTGAGCATGAAATATTCAAATGACTGAAATAATTTGAAAGTTTAATTGTGTCCAAGGGATAGACAAAGCTGTCACATGGCTGGTTTTGTCAGAATGACTGCATGCTCTGTATCTTATTGGCATTAATATTTCTGACACGCTCATAGCCACTTTACCGACCTATCTCTGGCCTTTGAAAGACTGACATTGATAAAAGCACAAATATTTTAGCACAAATGCCAAACCTAAATTAGGTTACAACAATACAGACACTTTCATAAAGCTGATAACAGGCAATAAAGCACTTGCACCAAAGTAAGTCCAGATTTGAGATAATTATATTCATCTTATGCAACTACTGCCTTACCAGCCAATCATTCTTCATATTCTCTAGCCAATCCTATAGTGACTGCATTTAATACTAGTCACAGTTCAGTCCATGGACACACTTTATCAACAGTCTGCTGTGGCACAGAAATAGCTGTCTGTAATGGAACATTGAGTTTCATCTAATCAGTGATAAATTCAGTCATACAGTATGACACACTCCCACTGATTTACTCCCATTTTCTGTAAACAATACATTAATGTTCTCATTTCCCTTTTTAAAATCATCCATTATTTTTTAAGGAGTTTATTTAAGGATTTTGATAATAAAAACCTTACTGGTATTTTGACTTATTCTGTCTGATCAGCCAGCTTTAGGTTTGCGTGGATCATCAAACACCATACAGTTAAGAGACACATAAAAGGTGAGACTAGCATAGTCATGAAAATATCAATCAAGCCAAGTCTGTACATGCCCCCACACAGAGACAACTAGGTCTAATCCAGCAAAGTGAAAATACCTGTGTATCTCTATTTGAGGGACATGGTAATTAATGTGCCCATGTTACTGTGACCAATAACACCAAAACATGAACTACTAAACACATAATCTGTTCATAATCAGAAGTGGACATGACTGATGCAACAGTGATATTTTTATTTTATTGACCACTTAATCAGATCAGGTTTGTCATGATCTCCTGGAACATTTGCAGTATTCAGTGCATGTCCCTAATTATAAGTAGGTATAGCAAACTAACAGGAATCTAATACATAGGAACATAAACTAGCATTTACACTGCAGTTTCATTTGATACAGTGTTTCTATCAGCATTTCTCTGATCTCTGAAAATTAATTGTAGGACTCCCTAAATTCCAAACATGTGCTTTGCTTAGGCTGTGCAACTGACATGGCAGCAAACACTTTTAAAACACACGAATGTTAGTCGAATCAAATTGACCCAGTCCCTTTTGCTGAGCGTAAATATTCCAACACACTCATGGTCCCTAATATTCCATTTTTATTGAAACTCATTATAGACATCAAGAGCAAAGAGCAAAATGCTTACTGCTCTATGTAGGCTGTCCTTACATCATGAAGATTCAGAGGGAATGCTAAATAAGGTAATTAGGCTTGGCATCAGGCTACTGAGTGTAATCACTTCATAAGGGGACTCACATTAATAAAGTAGGCAAATTACTAGATGCATGCAGTCTGATATAGTGCGTAGCTATCAGCTGCAGACAGGCATCACTGAGTTGTAAACAAGCTAGGCACATTTTAATGCTCCCTATCTTCCCGACTTCTTTGTGGCATTGCTTGATATGTGAAAAAAAGTTGATGTTGAGTTTAAATGCTCCATCAGTGGTGATTTTCACAGTGGCTGTATTCATGCAGGTATTATACCTATGGAGGGACCTTGTGCAACCTCTTTTTCTCCCAACTTCCCTGAGTCACTAGCACATCATAAAATGCTCCGATGAGCTGTCAGAGCCATTTGCACTGACACATGAAATTGTCCTGAGTCATTCTCTTTTCCAAGCTTGGAGTGGCGTTAGAACAGGGACGTCAATCACCACAGAGGGAGAGAGAAAGAAAGAGAGGGCGAGTCTAATGTGTAGAGTCGTCGCCACAGCAACCATCTATTACGAAAACCTTCCTGGAACAGCTGTTGTGATCTTGTGTGATTAAGCATGTGTTTTAGTCATCGTGAGCTCTCAGCCTAATAACAAGAGGTGGAGTGAATAAAAAAAGCAAGAGGAGGAGGATGGAGAGTGGAAAAAGAGAAAAGAAACATTTTTCTATTTTTTTGGTGAACTGGGAGATCACTACTCTTAGACTAGATTAGGATAACACTTGAAAGAGAACAGGGATTTTGCCCAAGTGTGAGAGAAAGACAGGGATGCAAGCGTAAAGAAGAAAATGAAAAGCAACGAAATGAAAGAAAAATATATGACAGGAACCAAAACTAAATGGGGATTTATTACAAAGTCTAACCCCACTGAGCAAATAAGAAACTGCAGTTCAATAGAATGCTTGATGTATTACCTTATATATTGTTTTGAATATTACATTCTACTGTATTGTAGAGTCATAGCATTCAGGAAAAAGGCAAAAACAAATATCTGTCTGCATAAAATTGCTGAGGGTGGCGATAGAGGTGGCATTAACAACCCATTGTGAAAAGTCCTTTGTGAATGTGTTAGAGGGTGAAATACAGTAAAATCAAGCCTAATATTTAATACCTCCCACCCCCTATTTCCCTCTTTTCCTCTGCATTTCCCAGCAGAGCTATCACTTCCATGGTTCA
>JANJYP010227211.1:0-16289 GCA_024605115.1 Rastrelliger brachysoma | reverse complement strand
TCTCTCACTCCTTTTCTGCATGCAAAAACATGAAACACATGGTTGACTATGTGTACACTGCGTGAAATTACCATATTTGCGACACAGGGAATATTTACTTTAAGCATTAGTAATATAGGCTTGACAAAAAAGAACCTTCAGGTGTATAGGCGAGAGACAGGTTTTTAAATGATTGTTTGATGACAAATATTTTCAAAATATTTTCAATATTATGCTACCCCTTACTCCCCACCCTCCTGCCTCCTATCTCTCACAGTCCTCCATTCTTTGTCTGGTAAATTATCACACTCGTTCTCCATTCATTAGCATGCTGCTGCTTATTTAGCTACGCTGCTGAGAAGCATTCAACAAAATCAACTGGAAAATACTCAATATGAGGCGGCCAGCGCACCCCTCTCAATTCCTCCCTCCCATTCTTCATCTCTTTCTTTGTTTGTTATATGTGTTTTTTTACCACATCAAAATAAGCATAGCCTCCCATAATGAAGAGGAGGGAGATAAAATATGCAAATTCTGAGAAAGGATATAATTAGGGCAATAATAGGAAGTGTTGTTTTCACAGCTGCTCATTTACACAAAAGCCTCATAGTATTATTATTTTTGTTTTTGCCAATAATGTTCTTCTCTTTTTTTTTCTGCTCTACCTTCAAATGCAAATTCCTGTGCTCTACTATAAACAACTCTGCAACTTTCCAGCCCGAAAGCTAGTCAACCGCAGACTCATTGAGCCAACCTGAGATTTCTCACAGCTTAGGTACATACAGCAGGCCTTGATGGCAAGAAGCAGGTTGCATACAGATTGACCTGGGTTGTATTCAAACTTGTCTTTCCAGTCTCCATAACCTGGGCTGGACAGAAAAACCGTCTCTTAGCCTCCTGTCTGAAAAATGAGACTTCCACAATGTGGAACTGTGAGCATGAAGCACTTTTCTAGAGTGAACCAGCTCAGAATTCTTTTGACTATGCTAATGCAATAGAGAAAAGTGTTAGGGTCAGAGGAATGTGCAACTGGACAGCACAAGAACCCTAAAAGTAATACCCTTTTGTCTTTTTTTTTAAGTTTTATTTTTGTTGTACATATTAAAAACTGCTGCCACCGGACATGGTCATAATCAGTAAAAACAGTAAGCACAGTCAAAAGGTTGTTATTACTGGTGCACATAAAACTGCAACTACAATGTTGGCTAGGTCTTTGTTTCTTAACTCGTGGCTATGGAAAGATGTGAATTAATGAGGAGAAGATGATAACTAAATGGATGATTTTGGGTTTCTAATGTTTTAGCCTAACTCAAAGGAGCACTGGCCAGGCAGATAAAGGTCAGCTGATGAAAGTCTACACAGCTGAACATGAAAGAAACTGTCACACACATGTGCGGGTAACTTCCACTTATATGCATGAATAAACATAGAAAAGAAAGGTTTTCTTCAAAGTCAGATAGTGATGGTGCCACCACAAAGAGCAGTAAATAATCTCCCTGTGGGTGGCTCTTCCTGCACCAAAAACCATGACAGAACTCCATGAATGCAATTTGCCAGGGGGTTAAGAAAAATATATCATATTCAAAACAACAGCAGCACAACAACAAAGACATAAATGCATGATATATCACTATATTGTTTGGATGGCTGCCCGGAGACTTTTATATGAAGAAGTGGGAGCTATTAAATTGCTGAGCCAGTCTGGTGCATTGTGTAAATTAGAGAAAATTCTGTTGACCCCATGTTCACACTGCAGACAATTTAGGTTAAAGTAATCTCTGACTTACAATGGTGTTTCCTGACATGTGTTACGCAAATGGAAAGGCGCTGTAAATTTTGATACTTCGTAAGAAAGCCAGCAGGACTCATGGGAGTCTTTAGATTTGATCTTGAAGACAGCAGCATCTCATAGACTAGTTAGTATCGAGAAAACAGCTTAAAACACCTTAGGTGAAACTTAATCTTTCCTGCACATAAACAAAAATGGGAATTAAATTTTGACAATTCTGTTTTTGTTTGATTTTAATTTTACAGGCTAAGTGGATAATTTTCCATTAGTTATACTTTTCCTCCCACAAAGTTTGCTGTTGTTTCAGTTTGTTAAGTTTTAAGTGATTCTGACATCCAAATTATGTCTTATATTGCAGCTGGTGACAATATTTGCTGTGTGGTGAAGGATAACTCATACTTTCTTCAAATTGAGGACATTTATTAACATATTATAATTCATTGTGTCTGTAATGTGTAAGCAAATCTATCTGGACAAGTAAACAAGTTGAACAAATTTATATTGTTTTCAGGTGAATGTTTTCTATAATGCTACCTTGTACAACATGTCATCCAATTTTTTGACTATGTAATTTGGAAAAGGATTTGGGAGATTTTTCTGAGATTGCGCAATTTAGCTGTGCATTGAATGTTTGTGCATTCAGTGTCCTTAAAGCATCTTCTGAATACTCCCTGCCTGTCTAAGCAGATGTGACCCTTTTCAAAAAATATAAATTTTAATTTGCTGTTCATATGCTGCTCTCTCTCCTGCTTTGATGTCTGTGATTCTGTTTAGAAAACGTGCCCTTACCAGGTTGTTTCCATGGGAACAATTTGGCTAAATAATTATGGTTCTGATCATGAAGCGACCATCAGCTCCATACGTAATTTTGTTCATGTTCTGCTCGGTGTACACTTGTGCTTTTCACATGCTAAACATATATATACCTCAATTTCCACATTATTGCTATGCAGCAAGAAATATTCAAACCCAGGTTTTGAAAATGAGTAGCTGGCCGTGCAAAATATGATCTCTGACCTCAGAGATGTGTACAGTGGTTTTGTCTGGAGGGGGCAAAGCAGGAAACACAAAGAATATGTGTCGAAAGGGAGGCTCTAATGAATAACATTTCTATTCTGTTCTGACAGAAATAGCAGGGAAATGGAGATACAAAGGGAGAAGTGATAGAGTAAAAAAAGAAGAAAGTGAGAGGAGAGATCTGAGAACTGCCTATTATCTCCACACTGCTTCATTGCTTTTGATGCACACTGCATGCATCTGTGCACAAAACTAAAATATGTACACACAAGCGCACACTCTCACATACAACCATCCTCTCAAATCTGCCCAGATCTCATGAATATGATTGACCTTTTTTCCACTGTAATGCTGAGAGCGCATTAAGGGGAAAGGAGAAACTAAACAGAGGCAAGCAGAGTTAATTTAGAACAACACATTATGGGGTGCTGACTGCAGATATGGAAAAGGACAATCTAATCGATAAGCCAAAAGAATGACAATGGCCTCTCAAATCAATGTCTGCACCCTATTTTCTCACTGTGAGAAGACAAAACCTTCAATGCAGGTGTTTTTGTTGTTCTGTGTTGTGCCGTTTGCACCTGTGTACATGCGGTAAATGTGCCTCTTTGTGTGAACGTGTGTGTGTGTGTGTGTGTACCTGTGGTGTGGCTGTTGCTGTGGTGGAACAGTTGCCACGACTAATCATTATTTAGTTGTGGCGGGGCTGGAAAGGTCAGCAGTCTGAAATGTCAGGCTGTGTTCAACAGGAGCCAGATGCAGCCGTGCACTGCTCAAGTGTCCAATTAAAGAGGGCCGAGTGAGGTTTGAGTGGGTCTGTGTGTGGGAGTGAATGTGCATGTGTGTGTGAAATTAGAAAGAGAGAGTTAAGAGGTCTGTTTTTGTTAGTTTCTCTTCCATATCCAAGCTATATATTAAATGTATATCAACTCAATTACATGTGAGTGAATACATGTGGAAGTGTGAATCATTCTTAAGAGTAGATAATGAACACCATTTGAAACAGGCAAAAAGAGCAGCAGGGGCAAAATCCTCATCATCTCTTTCTTCTTTCTCTCTCTCTCTCTCTNCACACACACACACACACACACACACACACACACACACACACACACAGCATGTTATGAAGCCACTTGAGCCTATTAGTTTGTTCACACCCTGCAAATCCCCCTGCTGTCTGTGCTATGAAGATGTGATGAAGAGAGGTGACTGAAGGATAAAGAGAATAAGGAAAGACACACTGCTAAAAGAGTATACACAACAGGGTACAGTTAGATTACTAATAAATAACAGTAGATAACAAGTGTTGCTAAGTCAAACAAGGAGAGTAAGAAGTGCTAACAGAGTGAGAGGCAGGTGGGAGGCTGACAAGGAGAAATGGAGGGAAGGAGCAGAAACTCCTTTAATCTGCAGTGAGAAGGAGAAGGTGTCCTGTAAGTGTTTCCCTGTCATCCTCATTCATCTGAGGGCATCACCTGCTCCTAACACAATCATACTAACCTTCACTGTGNGTGTGTGTGTGTGTGTGTGTGTGTGTGTGTGTGTGTGTGTGTGTGTGTGTGTGTGTGTGTGTGTGTGTGTGTGGTAATAAGCAGCAGGGCAGGATAAAATATGTCTGCCAAGTTAAGAATATAATAGACTTCCCTTCAAGGCCACACATAACAACAGTCTGAATAATGACCTGCAATAATTTAAACAGCATACTGAGCTCTACAGTGGTCAGAGGAGGAAACCTTTCAGTGAGAAATAATTGAAAGCTACTTTAGTCTATCTAAAGGAAGGTAGTTCTGCCCACTACTGTAAGCTAGCAAAGAGGGAGATGCAAAATGATATGAAGACTTACAGTAAATGTAAAGTGATTTTAAGATGAATCCAATATGATATTAAATTGCATGTTACAGTATAATACTAACAAGATAACTCATTACCAGTGGAACTCTTGCAATAGAAAAGACTTTGCCCAGTAATTATCAGCTTAGTTTCCATGGAGTACTAATGTTGAAAACTGGTTTTGCAGCACATTCAGATCCCTCTGTTTGTTGCATTAAATTTAATTTAAATTTGACTGATCGATTTAAATATGATACCCATAATTGATTATCAATTGTTGTATACAATATACAAAAAAGTGTGTTCTTTCTGTAATCATCCTGTTTTCTTCGTAAAGTGTTGCAACATAATATGTACTAAAATGATCTTTTTCCCTCTCACTTGGCCATACAAGGTGTTGCCATACTATTTTTATTGCTCACACTTTTTCTCCTTTCATCCCATCTTGATATCTCACTCTCTTTCTGTTTGCCCTCTGTCAATCTGTGAAGGCCAGAGACAAATCTTGTCTCTGCCCAGGGCCTGAGGAACAGCTGCAATATAAACCTGCTAAATTAACCCACTCTTCAAGTCACTCACATATGCATTATTCTAATCAAAGCATATTAGATCATCCAGCTACTTTAGACATATGGGTCTCTGTATCCTCCTTTCCGTCCCCATCTGTTCCTCCTCCCCCGTTTTTCGACTTTCTCCTCGATTTACATCTCAGCGGATCCCTCGTTTACACATCTGCCTATATAAGAGACTGGCATAGATTCCTAACAGTTCTCTGTGACATGTTTCCACTCCAGTCAAACTTAGAGCACCATATGTGTTCCTGACTGCTACATGCTATGAGTTTGAGGTGCGTACTGGATTAAATTCAAAATACTTGGCACAACCACTACACAAACAAAATATGGGTTATAAACGTTTTGTCAATCTGTTCTCAGTGGGTCTGTGGATATTCTCATTCGTCCAGGTCATATTATTTCAGGCAACAATTGAATCAAAAGCAACTGGACTTAGATTTGTCATGAATTGTTAATTTTCCTGGGTATGGCTGAGAGTGCAGCATTGTAAATAGCAGATAGGTGGTGTCTCAGACCCCCTCCCCTGTTCAAAGATGGTTTCTCCACCTTCACTTAGATGGCTTCTTTAACCCCTCTTTCAAACCATTTGTCCTCTCTGTGCAAGATTTTAACGTTGCTGTCTTCAAAGGAGTGATCCCTTTTCCTTTAGATGTAAGTAGACAGCTGAAACTGGACCTGAGAAGTTTGCCTTTCTGTGTTTAGTTTCACCAATGTAGAAGTCCTTAGATTCTTCAATTCTTCAATTGTTGCCTGTTCTCAGTGGGTTTTTTCCATTCTTATGTGACTGAAATATATCACTTCCCTTCACTATAAGTTTTGCACTGCTGAACAAAAAGTGGAAAAAACTGGTGCTATTGTTAAATAAACAATAGCAATAGTGTTTTTGATACTACATGTAGATAATTTGACTAATTATGCCATGTATTTTCAGTCAGTGTTTCAACAGTGTTTAATTTTGTAAATCAAACAGTACCAGAATATGTTATGATTAGAATATGTTCTGAAACTGTTTGAAGCTGGTTGTCAATAAATGATTAATGCCGATATGTGTCTAGAGCATGGTGTATATTTACATGGTTCAGAAGCATACATGGGAATAGGGCATGTTTATAATACTGTTTCAATTGAACATCTGAGACATTTATAAAAGTGTATTGATTTATATTTGTGTATGTGTTTTTGGAGAGTGAGCACACAGAATGTTCATTTGTAATTATAAAAGTATTTCAGATGTGTGCACCAGATGATTTCAGAAAAATATGTGTGTGCTTCATGGCATTTCATTGTGTAAGTGTGTAAATGCAAGCAAAGTAAAATGTATTTTCATATATACTGAAGTCTGCAGTCTACAGTTGCATGCAAAATATGTTTTTTATTGTTATTTATTAATATATTTGTTATATATAATTTTTATATCATAAATAGTTTGAGCACTCCACATAGTCAGTACTTAACCCCACTATGGCAGATAACATAGCTTGCAAACGCTCTTTTAGTCAGCAAAAAATCATTCTTGTATTCAGGATTTTCTCCCACTTTTACTTAAAAACGGCTTCTTATTCTAAAATATGATATAATATAATATCAGCTCTTTAAAGATCATCTTCATTGTTCGATTATGTGTAAGTCTATTTACTGTGATGACCATTCCAAAATGTGGTATTTACTTCCATGGTATATTTTAATATATGTTTAGGGTCATTATCCTAAACAGCTTCAGCTTTTCTTTTCTTTCTACTTTTTTTTTTTTACAGATGGTATGATGTTTGCTTACAGCATTTGCTGGTATTTAGAGTAATCCATTTTCCCTCCAACAGTGTTTCCTGCACCACAGGCTGCAACACAACTCCAAAGCATTATAGATCTACTCCCATGCTTAACAGTTGTCAAGGTGTTCTTTTCATGAAATGCTGCTCCTTTTTTCTCCATACCTTTGTTGATTGTGGCCAAAGCGTTCTATTTTAATTTCATCAGTCCACAGCACTTATTTACAAAACACACCAGGCTTTTGTAGCTTATGGCTTACAAGCACTTCAGGACTTGGGGTATACAAGCCAGGTTTCAGTAAGACTATGTGGTATAAAAGAAAATCATAATAAAAGAGGCGTGCAAGGATAGTCTGGTGGTTAGAGCACATGTCACGTGTACAGAACTCTGCGGCCGACCCTGGTTCAAATCCCGGCCGGTACGATCATTTGCTGTGTGTCTTAACATCTCTCTCTGTCATGGTTTTCTGTCTGATTACTTTCAAATGAAGGTGTCTGTGCCACAAAATCTTTTTAAAAAAAAAATCAGAAATTAAAGGAAACCTGTAATACGAGTGAATGATCTCTGCAGCCACACTCAATAACCACTAACTGACAAGTTAAAGGGCCATGGTTCTAACCTTGACCAGGATCAAAGATTTATTTTACAAATTATACTAAGACGATGACATAGACATTCGCTCTGGATGTCAATATGCAATATATATATATTCATATTTGTAGGTTTTCATCTGGATTCTGGAGGACAGACGACTACTCTGACTCGTTACCCTGGTGATGGGTTTTATAGCTGTATTGTTACCTTGCATACTGTTTAGCTTAGTATTAAATATGAAGTATGAAAAGGCAAAATTAAATTCTATATTACAAGATTTAACTATTCGACATTTTGCTAATAGTCACATCAAATTTAAATTATGTATTTAATGTAACATATGAGGCATATGTTTTCC
Source organism: Rastrelliger brachysoma (assembly GCA_024605115.1). Taxonomy (NCBI): domain Eukaryota; kingdom Metazoa; phylum Chordata; class Actinopteri; order Scombriformes; family Scombridae; genus Rastrelliger; species Rastrelliger brachysoma. The sequence continues at coordinate 8,380 of JANJYP010227211.1, read as the reverse complement.
CGATCTTCCAAATCACACCTTGACCTCCACAGTTCCCCAAAACTTCCATCTCTTAATTACACTTTGCACTGTGGAAACTGCACCTAATGCTTTGTTACCCTGTTGTAGCTTTCTGCTGCATTGTGGACATCAATAACTTTCATTTTCAGCTGCTTACACAGCTGCTTAGAAGAACCCATGGTTGCTGGGTGTTCATGCAAGGTTTGTGATGTCAGGGCAAAGATTTGAAACCAGCGCCAGGTATCATTTGTTGACATGGCTCATGCCTAACGAGCTGATTAAGGTCTGAGACCTTGTAAGAAGAATCTGAGACATTGGTTCTTTTGGGTGCCCAAAATTCTGTGGATGTTTTTTTTTTCTCTTCTTTTGTGCAGTGCATGCAAGGCCAAACCTCGGTATACAACTATTCATGTCATTTAGCAACTTTTAAAATACAATATACACTCATGTCTATAGACATATACAGTCACACAGTTCTTCAGTCATGTGGCAAAATATACACAGAGACTGTGATCAGGTCCACCATTTGAGCATGAATTGGCTCATAGTAAGAATTTACACTTAAAAATAATTCCAATGACATAAACACATTCCTCATGAGCCAAAAATTCTCTAAAAGGGAAAATGAAAAAACATGCAATAACATCAAGAGAAAGGTGACTAACCTGTTGACTAAGTTTGTTAACAATCTGAACTTAAGCACAAAGTATCTGTACTAGAGCTGCTCTTACACATACAGGAATGGATGCTAACCTACTGAATATATGCTTGCAGTCTCCTGCTTGATAGTGATAGCTATTCATAATAGTTTATTTATATATTAAATATAAAATAAGTCAGCACATTAACAGTGGTTCAGCTGCAGGGTTTTGTCCAACTGAGCAGGTTTGTGTTTATGTAGAGCAGCTGTATCCAGAAAGCAGCATGTAGCCCTTTGAGCATTTAGAAGTGGGTTGGAAAAAAACACTTTGGGTACCTTAGTGGTATGCTGCTGTCAAATCAATAGCAAGTTAAATTAGAAAACATAGAAACATATACTGACACTGGGACTGTGTATGAAAACACAATTTAATATCAATGGTAAAGCAGAGATGGATTTTGGGTGACAGTGAAGTCAGAGCACAAGATCCCAGGGACTTACCAGAGTTGGTGATAGTTAACAGGTCCAGACGCCGTTGTTGCTAAAAGGAAAATCAAAGAGAGACAAACGTAAATGACATGATACTATTATTATAATCAGTATGATAAAGTTGTGTTTTTAGGGGGATTTTTTGCCTCCTTTATTAGAGTGCTGAAAGAAATGGGCAAAGAAAGAGAATGGATGAGATGCAACAAAGGAACCAGGCAAGTCTTAAATCAGGGACATTACAATTAAATGGTAAGCAACTAAAACTCCTGGGTTACTAGGATACCTCATTATCCCCACTATCATACAGTCAGTCATACCAGTAATTAAACTTATAGTAGCTTAGTGATAGTTCAGTTCAGTTAAATTCAAACAATGATTTTGCAATAGAAGATTATTGCACTGGATGATTTTGAACTGAAAATACAATTAACATTGGACTCAGTGACATTTTTGGTAATCTTGCATGTGTATCATAGTATGATCACTTTTGCAAAAAAAGTAGTAGCAGTAGTAGTAGTAGCAGTAGTAGTTCATACTTCTGAACTTAACTAAACTTCACTTCTGTTAAGATAGTCTGTGTCTCAATTTATAAACAATATGGATAATCTAAAAGCTGTATGATATTTTAGTTTTGACTACACACCACTTTGTGTGTGTGTGTGTGTGTGTGTGTGTGTGTGTGTGTGTGTGTGTGTGTGTGTGTGTGTGTGTGTGTGTGTGTGTGTGTGTGTGTGTGTGTGTGTGTGTGTGTGTATAAGTTTGACCTCATAGGCTTTGAAAAAGTACATTTGAAAGAGTGTGCAATTTTACACTTGATGTCTCCAACAGCTGAGAAGGAGTCTAGAGGAGGCACTAGTTGGCCTGCCCCTCTCTTTAACCTGCTGCCTTTCTAGACTCACTCGTTCCCTCGCTCCCTCGCTCCCTTGTTCACTCACTCACTCACTCACTCACTCACTCACTCACTCACTCACTCACTCACTCACTCACTCACTCACTCACTCACTCACTCATACACACTTGACTGTAGAGCACTGCAGTAATCAACACCTCAGGCCTCTTCATCTACCAGTCCCGCAGGAAAGAAGATCTTCACATCCAAGGAAAGGATGAAGGGTCTGTGTGCATGTGTGAGCCACAGTACAGCTAGGTCAGAGTCAACACCAGGACCTGACTTCATTAACATGCAGACACCACATTAACCAGTTGCTAAAAGGGATAAGCAAAGGCAAAGAGGCTCTCAGCATACTTGGAGTTGTTCTCTCCCTAAATACAGTGCCGCCTGAAGTGGAACTCACTGACAGGCCACAAAATGCTTGTTTTAGTGTTTAGCAGATGCTCTTACTCAGACTTATATCATACAATATGAGAGGAAAGCAATCCTCTGAGCATATAACTTTAAAACAAGTTCATTGACACTGTAGTTAGTTTCACAATCATTTTTTATCACCCAGAAATAATCATGTAAGTGATCAGGGTCAAGACAAAGGTAAGAAGGAGAATGTACAATGATTTTCTCAATGATTCAATGATTGTCATTGTGATTTTAAATCAATATCCTGGTTATTGTTTTAAATGTAAGCAGTAGAAAGAACATACAGGTATACTAGTATCAGTAATGTGAAAAAAATATTTTTTTTGTGGAGCTGAATCTTGAGGCACATATAAAAGGGTGAATGATGTTTAAACTGAGGGAAGGTCATGGAAACAGCAGTAACATACAAGAATTTATGAGGCTGACGCCAAGATGTCTGATGAAGTAATACAGTATGACTTATTATTATTTTGCCTCTAGTAAAATATGAAAATAATTACTGTAGACACTTAGGTTAGCTTTAAAGATATGATGCAAGTGTGGTGGAAGAGGTTTAGGTGCTAGGTGGGTGACTATATAAGCAGTAGATGTCACTGTGACAACATGAGACACTGACCAACAAGAGAGTAAGCAGAGATCATACTCATACTCAACTCTACCACACATATTCACGCACAGTTTTACATGCACACATGCCATCCCCAAANCACACACACACACACACACACACACACACACACACACACACACACACACACACACACGCACACACACACACACAGTGCCATTACCACCTGTGGAGACCATGGACTCTTCACAGTCAGTCAGATATAGAGCCACAGCAGGAATCAATAATAACAGAGAAACATTTACACCTGTAGTTCTTCTTACTGTTACTCAAGGGATAAAGCCCTCATCAGAATAACCGGAGTATGATCACACCCAAATACAACATAAAATACATATCTTTGTGTAAGTAAAGCCAGGTCTTTAGAAAACCCTGTTTAGTCTATACAGCAGCGAACTAAATAATTCCACACACACACACACACACACATTTTTATCTGGGACTTCATACTCTTTATTTACACAACTATTGAATTATTATTTAGTGACTGTCATCAGCAGTTTTCAAAGGTCTTTTTCTGTTGATTTTCTAGGTCTTATGAAGGGCATTGTATAGCATTTATTTATTTCTATTATGCCAAATAAATAAAGCACTACTACTAATTATCCTCTATTACTATTATCACTAATAATAACAATGCAGTAATAATGATGATCATAATACTGATAAGAAAATAAAACTTTGTACATTTGAATGGGTTTTGCACTGGCAGATTTTAAATATTAAGAGATTAAATAATCACATGGATTGTGTGGCACCCTCTACTGGCTCTGCAATTGTCTGCAACTGCAACTATGGGAGGCTAAAAAGTATCACTTCTTATCACTTCGTATCAATCTTATTTCTCATTTGAGAAAATGGTGTGACTATGACTGAATGTGGATGCACGAGATCAGACACGCGTGCATATATGCACACAACATAAGGACCGTGTATCTTCCAAACCTGACATTTTTAATTTTTTTTNACACACACACACACACACACACACACACACACACACACACACACACACACACACACACACACACAAACAATCTAACCAGCAGATGAAAAGTGTGAGCGCTGTTCAGCCCACCGATACTTATACAGTATACAGAGATAATGAATCTGTGGCGGAGCATTACAACACACTACCACTGCTCTCACTTCCTGCTGCTTTTGTTAGTCCTTAACATGGATAAGGTGCTTAGTGTTCCTTAGAAGAGCGAGGGAAAGTCAGACATACACACACCACACACACACACAAGAGAGAGGGGGTGGGTGTCTGACAAAAGCATTTCAGGGCAGAAAATAGGATTGAATTAATCTTTATCAAACACAGCCAAGAGCTGAAGGATCACACCCTGGTTGAAGCCAGCCCAGTCACAAAGTGGTTTGCCACTGCCCTCTCACTGCTACAGACACAAACACACACCGCAACAGATGAAACCAGTTAAAGTGATTAGTATTTGATTGCCATAAAAAAATAACTGACACTAATTTCTTTCTGGCTGAGATCCACATATGTTTACCACAGGTGAATCCAAACTGGACCTGCCAGTTAAAGTGCTATTAGGTCAGAAAACAAGGAAGCATTTGGGAGGCCAGAGGTGACGACCACTCCAGCTGTTGAACTATCCTAAGCCAGTGACAGTGGACTGTGGGGGCCTGTTGCCAGCAGCACAGTAAACAATACTAATATAACAGGGGGCTGGAGTTATGAATTATCCTAAACTATTCTTATAACAGTGTTATATGAAACATAATTAAGTTTTATTTTTCTATTCATGTAATCTGACCAGAGAGCCCATATAAGTGCTTCTATTCTTGGATGTTTTATGAGAAGGTGCTGATAAAGTTCGATCTTAACCTCCATCTTTCTCCCAAGTGGAAAGATGCAATTTCAAAAAGACTTCAAACCAATGTAAAATTGATATTCTGACTAAAAGACAAACTGCACTGTTTCTCTATAAATGCATTTATCAGATTCTCTTATTAGTTTCTACCAATCTCTCTTTACTAGAAACACATTTTTATTTAATAAATAGTCTTCTAATATGAGTCAGACAACCCCCACCCCCACAAAGGAATCCATAATGTTATAATCATTATAAATATGGTCATTACCAGAGCCAATCAGCAGACCAGATAGCAGACTATGAACCCATCTTAATCTGGGTGGAAAGGGGGAAAGAGGGGGGTTCAAATCGAGTGACAGCAGTGGAAAAACCATTAATGTACTAAATCCCTACTTTATGACTGAATTAAATATTCATGCACAATCTACCCAAAACCCATTTGCCAACATTGCCTCCAAAATTTACTTTTCATATTTGCCGATTGTTATCACAGAGGAATGAGAGAATGAGGAAGTAGAAGGGGAGAGGAAGCAAAGGAGCCAGGGAGGGGAGGGGAGAGTAACTAAAATCCCAGCCATCATTTTGTAGCTCATTTCAAATTAATTTAAAGTCAATATGGCTAAATTACACTGCCACAGCCACCACCAACTACTTGCGCAGTTTTCAGTAAAAAAAAGAAAAAAGAAAGAAGAATTAGATGTAGCTGTGGGAATCTCCATTTGCAAGGACAATATATCATGAGAGAAGCTCTATTTCTAGAAAATGCATATTGTTATTATTATACATATTAACTATGAATGCATTATTCTATATTAACTGCATAGATAGACCAATACAGTCGCATATATTGAATCTGACTGTACTTACTATTAGTCCTTAAAGTTTAAACCAACAACAACTGACTTTTTAAAATCATCTTCTAAAATATGCAAACACATGGAACAACATTAACTTTAATTTACAGTTTTGTTTCTGGTTATCTGACACATCTAAGTCCAATATCCACTCTATTTACAGATGCCTGAGGGAAATATACTGGTAGTGTGCTGCTAAATGCTGCAAAGTTGCTAAATTTGTGTGTCATTTGGTAGATGACAAGACAAAAGTGGGTAGTTAATTTTTTTCACTGAAAACGGCTGCGTCCTATGTAGAAAACAACACTAATGAGGGCTGTGAGTCCAGAACTAAACAGTAAATCAAAAAAAAGGGCTGGAAGCTGCTAAAATGTTTTGTTGTGCTACTGGGAACTGCAATGTTAAATTATCATTTTATGTGGGTTTGTCATTATAAGTTGTCATGGGATCCACTGTTAATATTGATTATAGCCACACTACAGTCCTTGACATCAACATTAAGTAATTAGTCTTTGTCTAAATGTAATGCTGATGTTAGAGCTTGCTAAGTAAATTAATTATCAGCATGTGTTGCACTGATTTTACCCTTCGCTCTCTGGATGAGGTCACAGGAAACAGGCATCTGCATCCAGTCCTACTGCTGTCCCCTGTGACCCATTAACATACACTCACACACATACACAAACAACACCCAGTCATATATCCAGGGTCAGGGCAGGGGTCATTGGTTGATGGGGTTGTGAGTGAGAGAATGCCTGTCAACAACCTGACTCATCTTCTATCTTCCTGTGATCCTCTCATCTCATTGCTGCTGTCCACCTCAACTGGCAAAGCAAAATAATCACATCATCCAAATGTTGAGTCACTTTCACTTCTGTGTATAGTCACCTACAATGCTGGTACTTATCTGCAGCGCTCCAGAGGTACATGGCAAACCTGTATATGCTTGTCTGTGTCTAACTGGATGTCAGTCTTCCTCCCTTGGTAACAAAGTGGGTGGGGAGGGTGGGGGGATGAGATAAGAATGAGCTAATGGGGTGAGTTTTTTAGGTTATGTTGGGCGTGGCTGTCTGGCCCACTGAAAGCAGTGTAACTGAGGAGTAAGATGTAGGGCTTCTTAATACTGAAAATCTAAATATAACAGCTCAAGATTGACACATTTCCATATAAATATAATGATGTCTTTAATTAATCTATTCATGAATTTTGCATTACAAAGCTGAAAAGTAGAGATATTCATATGTACTGGACTTGTGCTAAAGAATGTTGCATGCAGAATTTTGCTAACAGAATGAAAAACCCAAAATGTAGAAAATGAATTTATTTCAGAAGGAAAAATGGCTACTTGCCAGTAGAAATGTGATCGTGTCTCCACTTGTATGATAGTGTCAAGTAATATCTGTTGTGATGCTGAGAGGAGGAGAGAGAGGATGGGAATAGAGGGGATGGAGAGCAGGGCTTTGTTGCGTGACCAGGAGCCCTTGGTTAAAAATACAACAAACCAAATAAAAGATTCATTCCTTCTGAGAGTGGAGAGCAGCTTCTCTTGAGCGGAGGGAGAGGACAGACATGGCCACCTGCACAGGGCACACACAGTAGCCCTCCCTGCTGCTGGCGTCATTGTACTCCCTCTAACTGTGTAAACTGCAGTAATCTGACAATGTCCACAACATGCCTGTACAGATATTACATGTAGCTGACACTAACATATGTATATGCAAGCGTGCAGTCAAACATACATATGCATGTGATCAGTTTGACACACATTCCACTCATCTCACTCCATGCCACTGCCTTTCCTTATAGAAGTTAAAAACATGATTCAATTCCATCTTGATTTCATTAAATATTTATGAGGACCGATTAAAAGACCAGCTTAGCCGGCTGTGAGGATCCTTTCCTCCATCATTTTGTCATAGCATAGGGTAACTTGCTTTTTGAACAAGGATCCCATGGGTCTAAGCTGTTTGACCATAGCACCCCACTTGTCTCTTTTTAAAATACTCAGACTCCTAGTTCGAAGGTAATGACTACTGCAGCTGGTTCATAATGGTCTAGCCCAATGCTGTCAATCATATGATAAGAAAATGCCTCCTTGTTGCCATACTCTAAGGCTAGGGTGGCATTACTGATGTGGGTGTAGGAGCAGAGAAAGAAGATCAAGCAGAACAAGGTATAATATTAGAAGAGCAATGACAGGAGGAGGAGCAGAAGAATCTGGTAGTGTTTAGAGGAGAACAGGAAGCATCTCTGGATACCAGGCATCCAACAACAGGTAGTCTGAGGTGGATGTAAATTGAGCCAGTATGCTGAATCTGCTCTTCAACAGATGTGACCCATGTTTGATTGGTCAGGTGCTTCATGACACAGGCTAATCCCTTACCTCACCTGTTCATTGCAAAATTGGTAGAGGTGGAATGTGGATGGAAGTCAGCTGTATGCGGTGATCTAGTGCAAACAACAGGAAGAGGATTGACATGGATCACCAATTACTGACTCAAGGCCAATACAAAACTGAAAAAATACACTCCAGTATACAATATTAAAGACCCCATGCAACACCTATTTCATTCAATTTGTGTTAATTCCTGATGTCCACTAATGAAGTTAGTATCA